>PYSP01000022.1:0-216559 GCA_003049395.1 Pseudohalonectria lignicola
ATGAGGAATCTTGCGGCGTCCTTCCGGGCTCGATACAGGCTTAGCAAGACGACTGCTTGCTGAGCTGCAGAGTGTGAGGTAATTCAAGGAAATGAAAAATGGAAAATGGAAATGAGAGCTAGTAATGAGTGACTCGGAAAGGAAATCGCGATCCGTAGCAGAGACTGTTTGGATCACAATTCAGGTCTTTGCCCAACCGGTCCTCAAAACACGCGGTCAAGGGCTTTGTGCGGTGACGCAGATGCCCGGGAATCGTGCAGCTTGGAACACGAGGTTCAGAGCAATGATCAGGAAGCAGAGAGTAGGTAGTCTCAAAGCAGAGGGATCTCTCCTCCATATAGTCGAGAGAACGCCAGGATTACTCGATTTCGGTTTGATAGAAGTCCGCTCATGGGAGTTGCTGCGTTCAATATTTGAAGTGGACTGAAGCTTCTGAGGGGGCCGAATTTGGTGCCCGGTCGCCCGTGTCAGGTGTCGTCAAAGCAGTGAGGCAAAGTCGGGCGCCGGCACAGGCTGGCGCGACTCGGGCACTCTCGGCAGTGCACTGCGCATCCACCTGGCGGTAGGGCGGGCGCACGGACCACACATGCCATTCATAGGGCTTCGCATATCTTTCAGCTTGACGAAGGTCCCAGGGCATTGATACAGAGATGGTGGTGTATCACGGATACGTACACTCCTTTACGGATACTAACATTACTCCGGCTACACTCTGGTTCCTTTCCATGCTCTGGCAAAAGGGTCTTGCAGTTGAGTCCGAGTGCCAACTCGCATTAGAGGCGCAAATACGTCGCCAAATGCTACAATGACCGACTTTGATCTCGGATCATCTTTCATTCCTGCCCTCCACAAACCGTCCGCCTTGCTGCCTATTGCCAAGCACCGCGAAAGCCTCCTGTATCTTGTCGAGACAAATCCTGTGACAATTGTCATTGGCCAGACAGGCTCAGGGAAAACTACGCAGATCCCACAGTTCCTAGAACAAGCAGGGTGGTGTTCCGATGGGAAAGTTATTGGCATAACCCAGGTCTGTTTGCCCGTTACACCGAAGTTCAGTACTTGGCTCCTTTTGGATCTGCTGACCACCTGCACGTACAGCCTCGTCGAGTGGCTGCCACAACCGTCGCCCTCAGAGTAGCCGAAGAGGTCGGCTGCGAAGTGGGTAAGGAGGTGGGATATTCGATTCGCTTCGAGGATGTCTCCTCAGCAACCACTCGGATCAAGTTTCTGACAGATGGCCTTCTCATACGAGAGGCCCTCGTTGACCCGCTCTTGTCTCGATACTCGGTCATCATGGTTGACGAGGCCCACGAGCGGTCTATCAGCACCGATATCCTGCTCGGGCTCCTTAAAAAAATCCGCAAGAGAAGACCGGAATTGCGCATCATCATCAGCAGCGCAACCCTTCAGGCGGAAGACTTCTTGCGCTTCTTCTCTGTTCACCCTACCGAAGACCCAGCCACGAAAGGGGACAATCACAAGGTTGGCACCATCGTCAGCATCGAGGGGCGAGTTTATCCCATCGATGTCCTCTATCTAGAAGTACCAGCCGAGGATTATGTGGAGAAAGCTATCTCGACAGTCTTTGATATTCACGGGAAAGAACCCGAGGGCGATATCCTCGTGTTTCTGACGGGCAGGGAGGAGATAGACTCCGCTGTCAACGCCGTTGCAGAACGCTCCAGTCAACTCTCCTCACAGGCCCGAGGGATGTTGGTGCTCCCCCTGTATGCTGGGCTCTCGACCGACCAACAGATGTACGTCTTCGAGGAGGCACCTGAAAACACGAGAAAGGTCATTTTCTCGACCAATATTGCCGAAGCTTCCGTCACGATAGAAGGCATAGTGTACGTCGTTGACTCCGGGTTTGTCAAGCTTCGTGCTTACAACCCAAGGACGGGCATTGAGACCCTGACAGCCGTCCCCGTCTCCAAAGCGGCGGCAGCACAGCGAGCGGGCAGAGCCGGTCGGACGAAGCCGGGGAAATGCTTCCGGCTTTATACAGAAGATTCTTTCCTCTCGCTGGGAGACGCGAATATCCCAGAGATTCAACGCTCCAACCTGGCGCCATTCATCTTGCAGCTCAAGGCTCTCGGGATCGACAATGTTTTGCATTTCGACTTCTTATCTGCACCCCCGGCGGAACTGATGATAAAGGCCCTAGAGCTGCTGTTCTCCCTCGGGGCGCTGGACGACTATGCGAAACTGACCAAGCCGCTGGGTCTGAGAATGGCAGAAATCGCTCTTGAGCCGATGATGGCGAAGACCCTCCTCTCAGCCCCAGCCTTCAACTGCGTGAGCGAGATTCTGACTATTGCGGCCATGACCAGCGTGGGAGGGAACATCTGGTTCCACCACGAGGGCGAGAAGAAAGTGATGGAGAGCACACGGAGGAAGTTTGCGGCAGAGGAAGGCGATCACCTCACTCTTTTAAACGTTTACCAGACTTTCGTGACCAAAGGTCGCAAGGAGCCCCGGTTCTGCCACGACCACTTTCTGAATCACAAGGCAATGGCCAGGGCAGTGAGCATTCGAGCCCAGCTCAAGCGATATCTGGAGAGGTTTGGCATCAGCGTGGAGGAGACTCTAGCGAGCACGGCGAAACAAGAGACCGCCGCTACTTCAAAGGCTGAGCGGATCCGGCGTTGTCTCACGACGGGCTACTTTGCCCATGCAGCGAGGATGCAAGCGGACGGCACCTTTCGAAACGTCCAGGGAGGGACGGTGCTTCACGCCCACCCGAGCTCCCTCATGTTCAACAGGAAGGCGGACTGGGTCATCTTCCACGAGGTGATGGAGACAGGGACCAAGACATTCATCCGGGACATTTCTAAGGTCGAGAAGGGTTGGCTGTTGGAATATGCCCCCGGTTTCTACCAGACAACCTGAGAACCAGGGAACTGCTGGCAGGTAAGCTCCAAATCGGTGATTGCTTCCATTCAGTGTTCACATGAATGAGCCGAGAGGTCTTATTACGCAGTACGTATACTTGATGGTGGGAGCCTGGGGTTGAAACAACGGCGCCGCAGAATCAAGATTACTTATTATTTAAAAAAACGGGTTAGAAGTTGAAACCAGAGATCCTCTCTACGTTTCTCCAAGGCCATCCTCTCGGGGACTCGCCCAGTTCTCCGCCTCATCAAAACGGTGACTGCCATCCTGAAAATTTCCCAAGGGTTCTGGAAGCCATCGCGCTATTCCGTCGATCAACCATGAACCGGGGAACGGGAAGCCGCATGCACACAACAGGTTTGTGCAGAGTTTGGGGTGGTCTTGGCAGCTGAGCCCCATCGAGGCGAGATTCGTTCGAGAGGTGAACGAGATATGTTCGGCAAAATCATTGATAAGCCAATTACAGTTTGAGGCCCGTGGGCGCCGAAACACATCGATACTCCATACGCAGGAAATAATCAAACGGCAAATTCATGGCCTACCGCCTAACATTTCGTTTACTTCGCTAGATACATCAGATTTTAAGCTCTGAGTAATCCTTAACCACCCTCGTGGAATTCATATCATCCGCACGAGGAGGGGGCCCTGGCATCTTTCAGTGATATATGAGAGATATTATTGTGCGACTCTGTCTGATCTCGGGCAAGTCCAAGACTTGTGATGGATGCGGGAGATTCTAATTTTATTCCCAATACATGCAGAAACGCCACTGCTCAATAATGCAGGTTGGCGTCTCCCAACTCAATCAATGGATGACGGGTAATAGAGGGCAATCGGGCGGGAGACACCACAAGACAGGACCCCCTTTTTTTGAAGCCCTTTCCCAGTGCAACGCAACGTTGGAGACATTCTAGACCAACGGTTATGTTGTCAGACACTCAGCGCTTGAAAGCTTGTCTCTGTTCGAGCATTGTACGCCTTCCATGAGAACCGAATGAACCCAGTGTACTATCGTCGAGATATCTTCAGCAAGCCTCTCTCCGGTTCGATTGAATGGGGAAAAGAGAATGAACAAGGAGCTGGCAATTCTTCAGCAGGGAGCGACGACGCCGCTCCTCTCTCCAGAAATAGGCCGATGGCTTTCTACGGCCTCATCCACTCACACTTCACTCCCCTCTGACCTTCTCTCTCACCTCCTGAGCGGCGCTCATTTCGGCAATGTACTGCCCCACATTGAATTAGTGGAGGTACCAAGTTCCTGTACGGTGCTCGGTGTGGATGCAGGCCACGAAACACTGAGCCAATACGATGCCCGAGCCCGGAGCCAGACGAGATTAGCGCCCTGGGACCCTGGATCTTGACACCCGACCCCCTGGCAGATCGAAATTGAGGCTGCGCCTGCTCACAGCATTGCTTTTTGCGGACGTGTGCCTGGGCACAGTGTCCTACGCACTAGGTATGCTACAGGTACATGTATTCCATGTGGAATTGTTAGCGCGACACCATTAATGTGAGCTTTCCGCAAATACGTCCGCAAAGAATCTGAGCGACAAAAAGGAAATAATCACCAAAAGGAAATCGAAATGGTTCAAAGCCTGTCTATTCTTTGCCGGGATGTGAGTGCGAAACCTTTTCAATCGCTTATGTGGGCTTGGGATAAAACCGAAAAGCGGATATAAGAACTGTAATAACAGTCCTACAGGGAATGTCCTGGATCCGGGGTACACAAGAAAGACGGTGCTTCTCTGGAGGCCCGATGAACGTGGGAAACTGGCCAGTGAGAGATATTCTGTACCTGCATCTAACTGGGGGGGGCGGTCTAGCAGGGCCAACATCCCAAATCGAGCCGAAAATCTAGGCCACCACTAGCAGTGGAGGCTCATGGAATGAGTGACATGAGGAAACAGCCAATTGCTTGCGGTGCTAGAGGTCACTCAGATAGACTAGGACACCCAAGCAACCCCTTCTTTGATTGAGCGAGATTAACTCCCGCCCTCATTGGCCTGTCACCCGTGCTCCCTGGCATCCTCACAAATAATTTTCCCTCCAGGCCCATGTCACCTGGACCCTCACGTCTGCTTGTGCCTCGCTCTGCCGAGCCCATCCAATCTCGCAGCAAAGCGTGTGGTGTGGACAGTGGATTGCCTGATCTCCATGTACTGTACGTACTACGGAGTACTCCTGTAAAGGAGCCGTAGCTTGTAATCCGCGAGGCTTGGATAGGAACGGGGCACGACAGCACGTCGTTGAGGCTTCCTATTCGGTCACCCTTCCCGAGCCTTCCTGCCTACCTGCTGTAAACACTCCTTTCTCCTCTCCTTCCCTCACTTTGTAGGAAATCCTCACAGTTAGTGTGCTTGAAAACTCCGTCCCGACGCTCACTTTGCACGCGCTGTTCTGTCCACGGCACCCACAGCCTTTGTCGTGATTCACTCATTCATTCTTCACTCAGCCTGCCAGCAGGCGTGCCATTCCTTTCATCCAGACAGCCGGCAAGACAGACAGCCCGACAACAAACAGGTGCAAACACGTCCAGTCCAACTCCAAGTCACTCATTCCCCTTTGTTCCTATTTAGAAACTGTCCACTCACTTGCTCCTGCCTTTTGGATCAACGAGTTCTCGAACGGCAAACCGACAAAGCTCACCTCACGATCCCGCCTCGATTGCGTACCCGGAGGAGGAAACCCTTGAGTAATTGCCTAATCTGTTTATCCTTCACGACAATTAATCTTGCACAAACGGTTTACCTTATCGACGGTCGATCTCTACCTAAAGCTCAGAACGGAAGACGCGCCAACCACACATTCAACTATGATAGCATTAAACCCTTTATTGTTATAGCCATCGCATCTTCCGTTCGACAGCGGCAGTAAACGCCTTGGCGCCGTGCTCGATAACACCAGCTTTTGTCAGCTCAAAATCACCATCGCCGCTCCGACACAACATTGACATCCACAGGACTTTGAAGGAAAATCACGAGGGCTTTCGAGTCCACAGTTCGCGACAATGGAAGAGGCTGAAGCAGCTGAGAATGGTGGTTACCGCATGGTTGAGCGGGTGCCCTTGGTGCGTCGCGACGGGGCGGGAGAATGGTCGATCAGTCTGCACAACCCCCACGCAGCCAGTGAGTTGGCTCCCCGCGAGACGAAAGACTGTACTGGCGCGAATGCGAATCTGTGTGAGAAGCCTGTTGGCACCAGCCAATCCATGGCCGTTGCTATCGCGGTGAGCATAGTGTAAGTCTTCCCGACTGCGCTCCTTCAGTCAGGCTCTGTCCTGCTTCGTGGATACTGTCGGTTGTCTAACCCTAACCCTCTCATCAAGAGTTCCCGTGGTGGTCCTGGCTATCATACTGTTGTGGCTGCATCGCCGCAATGTCAAGAAGCAGAGGAAGGAAGATCAAGACGACCCACACAAGTCGTTGGACTTCGGTCTTGGTGAGCACTCGGGTGGCTCCGGAAGGGCCGGCCAGGGCAAGCGCAAGAGCGCCTTCTTCGGGGGCGCCGAGAAGTCAGGCAACCCTCACAACCGCCAGATCTCGATGGACATGAATCTGTCCAGCCCTTACCTCCTCCCACCGGGGCTACAGGGCTCCCGGGAGTCACTGCACTCTTTGGCCAGAACCTTGCACCAGAACGAGGACCCCTACCGCCCAGTCACCAATTACCCGGGGAGCGATGCTGCCTCTATGCGCTCGTATAGGAAGCCTGGCCGCGAGGGATCTTCTGTCCACACAGGCTCCAGCGGTGGGAAGGAGTCGGGGGTGTACCCTCGGACGACGCCACCGACTCCTACTGCCGCGGTTCGACCGCTGCGCAAGGGTTCTCTCCCGGCCTCGCCAACATCGCCGGTCGAATCTGTGCCGCCTAGATACGAGGCGTCACAGGCCGAGATCGTGTCTCCGCCTCCGGCTCTTCCCCCCAAGGGCTCAGTTTCAGGCCAAGCCTATCCTGCTGCCTCTCACATTGATGCTATCCCGTATCCTGACGAGAAGCCAGGCGGTCAATCAGCCATCTTCCCGGTCCCTGAGATCCAGGAGCCGCCTCCGGCTGCCTCCAAGATCGGCCGGAAGGGCCTGCCCTCAAACCCCAAATTGGGATCCTCTCCCACGCTGGGGTCTCAGCCCCCCCCCCGAGCTCACCAAGCTGAAATTGAGTATGCTCGAAACAGCCTGGCTTTCAATTTTTCCCAAGAGCCCCTGAATGTCGGTCTGTATGAGCCCGAACCAGCCTCGCTTGCCACGGCATCTCCCCGTCTTTCACCTCTTGCTACCTCAGCGCTGCCATCTGGCCCCCACCCCCACACCAACAACTCTCAAGCCGCAGATCTGAGCTCGGTCCAGGACCAAAACCAGACGATGGCTGCCGCACCCTTCCCGTCGCCGATCATGGAGGAAAGCCAAGAGTACCACAATGACTACTACGAGAACATGCACCCTGGCCCAGAGGACCAGCACGCAAATGAGGAGCGCGGGAGGGCACAGCACCGACGCCAGTCTTCGGAATATCCGCAGGACGCCTTTCCGATGGGCCTGAATGTGCCTCAGCAAAACTCCAAGCGTCTGTCCGTCGGATTCCGGCCGCTACCCCCCGATGAGTTCATGGACACCGAGGATCCCGAGACGAGGGCCAACCGCATCCGGTCTTTCTACAAGGAGTACTTTGACGAGTCGAAGCAGCATCAGCAGGATGGGGGAGCCCATTATCAACAGGGTTACCACCAGGGTTATGACCAAGGCCACAGCCAGGGAGGGCACAGTGGCTACCCCAGCCAGCAGGGAGGAGGACAAAGCCAATACTACGAGGACTACGACTCGGGCTACCTGGGCGAGGCGGCATACTACGACCCGGACTCAAACGCCTTCGTGATGCCCTACGCGCAGCCAGTCGCACGCCGTGCAATGACCCCTCCCCCTTCGGGATCTCGGTTCCCGGGACCCCGCGGCGCGCCGAGGAACTACCACGGCTCCATCGGTGGCATGAGCATGCCCGGCGGCATGAGGGGACCCCCTCGTCCCGGCTCGTCCGTGTCGAACAACAGGTGGGGTCCGGGCCCGAGGCCAGGCTCCTCCGCGTCGGGCCAGTGGGGTCGTCAGCGCGCTGGGAGTGCCATGTCTGGCCGGCCCCGCAAGCCGATGCCGCCCCCCACGGCCCTAACCACGCTGCCGAACCCTTCAAAGCTCAGGGACGACTCTTTCGCGCTCATGAACGCCCTCGACTTCGCTCCCCCCTCTGTGTTCAAGGATCAGGTCGCGGGCCGCCCGCAGAGCCCCGGTGGTGGCGAGAGGCGGCCGTATGTACAGCCGCACGTGGCTAACTCGCCGTTGGTGTCTGCCTTTGAGGAGATGAGCGCGCTCCCTAGCCCGTAAGTTCACCTTCGCCCTGAACACTTGAATTACCTACCTGGGCAAAGTTCTACCTAGCTAGCTTACTAACCGAACTCTTTTAATCTCTCTTCAGTCACTTGTTGAGGAAGTCGAGCACATTCACCGGTCTTGACTTCGCACCTCCCCGCAAGTTTAAGGACGCGGACACGATGAGCGATGCGGGCAGTATCCGGAGCAACCGTAGCGGCATCTCGGCCGTCCAGCTCGGCGCCATTAGAAGCGGCGCCGGGCGGGTCAGCCGCCTGCCGGGCGACACGGTCTTCACGCAGGCTGCCATGAGCGACACCCTCAAGCCGAAGTGGGGGATGCGTGGCATGTGAAGCTCAGGCCAAGCCCATGGATGATGAACCTCTTCGCAGTAAACGGCACTAGGATAGGATATGCGTTCCTTCCTTGGTCTTTCTCATCTGTCTCTTGTCTCTCTCCTTCCCATGCCCTCCCTCGTCTTCTCGTTCAGCCAGGATTGTCTTTGCATCAACATCGGAGTTTTCTTTTCTCGCGTTGGATTTGCCCACTCCCTTCTCCCCCATCTCCGTCCCAGCACGGCAGGGTCGAGACCGGACACGAAAGTCAAGACTTCCATCTTCCTTCTCCCTCTTCCTCTCCTGGTTCCCTCGCCGATCACGCACTCACAAGCACACACATTCATACACAACGCATGTCACATGAATGGGCATCTGACGGTTTTAACTGGTAATGTTTTCTTCTTTTTCATCATTATTTCCATCACGTTGGAATAGCACTCCACATACAAGAGGCGGCAGTAGCAATGGCAGGGACAGCAACAAAATAGGCAACAAAAATTGGCAGAAGCAGCAAAAGAGCAAGGAACTTAAATTTTTCTTCTTTTTGGCTGGTACGAAGTGTTGTTTTATTCAGTTCGACCCGGCGTCCGTTTGCTGGCTGGCTTGCCTGCCCGGTTCGGCACGAAGAGTTATATTCGCATAGACTGGGCTTGGCTTCTTTGTGGGAGCTGGATGACAAACGTTGCCTTTTCATTTTCGTTTTTGCTTTTTTTAATTTTTCTTTGTTCGCAGAACCTCGATATAGTGTAAATATCGGTTTGCTCAGGGATTCTTACGAACGCCAAACACAAACATGACAAAATCAGAACAAATCAAAATCAAGCAAATTCAGGGAATCAAATTGGATCTCGAGACTACGGTTCACAAGAAGGAACCCGTCTAGAGTCATCTGGTCAGAATTGGAACTGACACGGTTTCGGCTGTGGAGTGATCTTGAGGGCAGTATCGCTGTCGTGGGTTGGTCAAGTGACTCGCCATTGGGGTTCCCTCTGCTAATGTGATCAGCCTCAATACGAGCGGGCAGTGGTGGCCGCTTAGGACTGATTTCTGCAGCAGCCATTGGTCTTTTTTCTTTCATTTCTTTTCCGCTTCTCTTTTGCTTTTCTTCCCCGCCTTCTACGGAGTTTTAGTCTCGTGCCCAGTGTTTCGTTCTGAAGCCGTGTTGCTACTATATAAAGCCTCTCTCGAGGAGTGAGTATGGCTGTTGGGCACACGACGCAGAAGGACATAGGAAACGAGACGAAACGGCATCTTTGGCGAGGTTCGATCTGTGGGCTGCTCTGTACTATATTTTTATCCCGTCCGCATCTCGTTGTTCGTAGACTCCCTTCGCTTGTGTGCATGCTCGACGCAGTGAAAGGCGAACTTGCTGTCGGGCAGTGTACCCCAGTGCCCCGAAGGGAAGCTACTATAGTCAGATCTTGTATCGCGGGGTGGCCTTGGCGGTGGCGTCGGTCTACTGCATATGGAGTATGGGCAGGCCAGGTGCCTAACCAGCCCAGATGCGTCCTCGTGAAAGCGGATAGGGCTTGTGGCGGCGCTTCACACTAGCAGCACACAGACTAGGTTGTGAAGAGGTGGTGTCTGGAATCCGGCATCTAGGTAGGTTAGGGGGGGCGGGGGGGTTAAGATATCCTGCCGTCCTTCCCGATCTCACATTAGAAGTGTGTATCGACATATAGCTCGGCCGACATCCCTTCGCCTTCTTAGAATCGATCTGACTCTCCGGTTCGGCGAACGGCGCGTAGGTAGGTAAGAGCGGTTTTGAGTTTCAGGGGCTGACCTGACTTTCTACGAAAATTGACACCTGGCGGCCTAGCATTTAGAGTCGGCATGTTGCTTCTTGAGTAGCCGAATCGCGTAACAAGACTCCATGCTTGGGGGATAATATAGGTAGACCTGACCACTTCGCTGCCCACCTAGGTACCTACTGACTGGAGCAATGCTAGGAGCTTAGGTACGAGGAGAAGGTTCGAGGCAATGGCTTCCCAGCCAATCCGGAAGCTGGGATGGGATTGTCCTTCTTTGCCACGAGTGTCTAGTTTTCCGCACATGCTAGCGTTCTAAAATTCTATTTTCCGTCCAAAATCCTCCATATTTAGCAGGCATAGCAATGCGGCGGGCTGAATGACGTTCAAAGGGCTATATTCGGCGCGGTATTATTACCCCTAAGAAGCCAATCCGAAGCTCAAACCCAACCCATCGTTTCTTGCCTTCCTTGACTGGAATTGATTGACATACTACGTGCGGATAGACTGGCACAGGCCACTTGACAGGAACCAACGTCATCTTTGGGGAGGAATCCTGGATGGACTGGATTAATCATACTCTATGTCTTTTTTTCCGGAAACTGACGAAATCTTGGCCAATCAAGCCGATGTTGCCATGCTGCCATGATTGTCACCGGGCAGAAACCACTCACGGAGCTTTTGTACCTGCTCTCTACATATCGGCAGCAGGCAGAACGGGATGCAGCCTGGACAGTGCTTGGGGTGCTAGTTAGGTGATCTACTTTGGCTACCGAGGTCAAAGAATGGGTTGGACGGAGGTGACGGGGCTGAGGTATTTGATGACGCTCTGCAGTGTTGCAATGGTGCTGCAAAATTGATGCTCCAACTCTCGCCCTGGCCTCTTTGCCAGTGGGATGCAGCCTGTTCGGATTCGTGAGATGGACGCAGGTTGCTGCTCATTCCTGCCAACTATCAGCACAACGTGAGGAGGTCTAGAAGGAGGCTTTGGACGGTTCTTTCCGGTTGCAGCCAGTCTGCTTTGTCCCTTCTCCGCCCTCACTTGCAATGATGTCCGGAGTCGCGGCGGGGTGAGTGAGGCGAGGTTTCCACTTACATCCAAGGTGAGCTTGTGAAGGAACTTGGCATTGTTAGGCCAGCAAGGTGGTCGGCCGTATCCTTGCCGGAAGCTCTTCCATCCTTAAAGAGTTGCATATATGATACGTATATGACTACGTATATTCCGCAGCTTACTTCGCAGCCGTCCTGTGTTGAAGGTTTCAACGGATGATATATACGATTCACTTGTTGCGGGGTCAGCTTGTCTAATCTCTCTTCTTTGCTGCGTCTCATCTCCGAGCAACCAGTTCCTCCTCGAATTCGCCCTCTCTTCGATATGAGGAACTTGTAGTCTGTGTGTATGTTCGAAGTGTAAGGAATCTGCTCTAACACCCACCTCGCTATGGAATGGTTCCTCGCTCACTCATCAAATCGTCTCATAGGCACATGCCTGCAATAGTCCCGTCGCCCGGAATTTTCCCGAGCGAGACACCGAGTCACAGAATCATATTGGAGACAACCTCAAAATCGAGAGCTGGATTGCCGTCCTAGCCTCCCGTTGATGGCATCTTAGAAAAAAAAAGGACCTCAGTATCCGTCATTCCCACTCTGCACTTAATGATCTAGAGATATACCATACCGACAATATCATCTGAGACGCTTGGTTGAAAAATGAGGGTTTGAGCCTGGAAACAGCAACAGGGAAAAAAGACGGCATCGCGAATTCTGAGCCGACCAGGATTAGCGAGCGACATCCCAGATAGCCGGCAGTAGCGTATTGCCAGATACGACACTGCACACCACAATCCGGAGGCCCTCTCACGGAGACACGGACGAACCTGGTCCTTACTACGCGGTAGGACAACACCGATCGAGTCGGAAGCAGAGCGTGGATCTTGGGGAAGGGACAGCGTCACGACGATAGACCGTTGACAATTGGATTTGGTGCAAGTTTGGGTGCTGTGACAACACCACCTTGTTCTTTGTTGGGACTTGGGAAGCATCCACACACCAACTACTGGGGGAGAACGCGTTCGCCGCTTGGAGCATTCAGGTGGTCCTGGTAGTCTTGGCGGTGTCTAGGGTGCCCGGCCTGCCAACCCACTACGCCATGATCTGACTGGTCGATCGGCCCCCTACACGAAACTAGGAGGGAGCACAGCCCACTCGGCCGCTGGGAGCAGCTCGCCGGGCCTTTTTTTATCTCTGACGGACTGTGCTCTTTCCTCCCTTTTTACGAGAAGATTGGCCAGCGGCCATTTGCGGGAACAAGACCGACCAGGGGGGAGACAGCACACCTACGAAGCCTGCAAATCTGCCAATTGCTGCAGAACCCATTTTGCGGGCCCGGATCCATAAAGCTTCTCTCGTGTCGTGTTGTCATCTCGTCAATCCGGCACGACGGAACTTGGCTTTTCTTCACTCATTTCGCCCCCCTTTCGGCCTCTTCATCCTCATTCTCTTCCAAGAGAATGAAAAGAGGTTTTCACGGAGGAAAAGCAGCGGTTGAACAACACCGATTTTTTGTCGCAGTCGCAGATATTCTCGTTGCGCTGCCACGGGAAACATCACTCCTGCTTCCTCCCTATTTTTGGTATTCCGCCAACTCCCCGATTCGCTTCGCCCACGCCGAGCAAGTGACAAAAGAGGTCGCCTGAGCCAGTCGATTACCACGGACAGGGCGATCGGCTCTGCAGCAAACAGGCACCACGCAGCAGAACGCCTCCTGCATCCGGTCCTAAAAACGAAAGGGCGCCATTTTCGAAACTGCACCTAACGCAGTCCGATCGAATTGTTTCGCAAAAAGCCAATTCCTCTTTCGCCCTTTCGCCTTTCGCTCTTCGCGTGCTCGCTCGGCTCGCTTTGCTTGCCGCCCTCTTGTTTTCTTTCGTTGCGACTGGCAATTGATTCGCAGCTGATCGCAAAAGGTACGTTTGATGAAACCGTCTCTACCAACCTACACGTGTATGTTTGTGCGTCGTTCCTCCGACAAAGTGGGCTGTGCTTGGCTCATCAAGAGCCGCCCGCGCGACGATGGAAATGTTTGTGTCTGTGGTCAAGGAGGTCTAAGGGGGAAAGGGCCATTTTTTGGGTTTTGGGTTTCCCTTGGTGCACTCGCCAGAGAGCGCCGGCGGCCAGCCACAGCTAGTACCACCCGCGTCTGGCGTTTCTGTTGTCTTGCGGCCTGGCCTTGTTGCTCTGTTGTCTCTTTGTACTCTATTGCGGGCTCGCAAAGAGTACACCCGATTTCGGGTGGTTCGTCGCTCCAGTGACGTGACGCCGCCCCGTGGTCGTGGTCGTAACAGTGCCCAACGGATACGACCAGTCCAGCAGAGCACACACCAAGGGAGACACCGAGGGAGACACCAATGGGGACCCCAAGAGACACAACACACCAAAAGATACCCCAGATCCACACCTGGACCGTCCAGACCACAGACAAACACAGACAATACAGATCGTCTAGGGAGGCTACACTCGGTCCAGCCCACCGATGAGGCGGCCCCGGAACGCGTCCAGCCCGCACTACTGTCAATTGTCTCTGTTGGGATTCTTGATACCCGATACCCTCTGCCAACTATCATCTATCCTCTACCTTCCGTTGCCTCCCTTCTCCCTTCCAACATGTGTCGTGACCATCTATAAGCTCCTCTTGGGAGGCCATCATGCCTGCTAACACGGCTCCTCTTTACTATAGGGTCCCCCCTAGGCTGAAGTTTCGGGCCTTCACCATGTCTAATACCACAAGTACGACCGGGCCGCTGACCTCGAGTCAGCCTCCGCCGCCGCCGCCGCCGGCGGTGACGGAGTCTTCTTCACTTACATCAAGTCCTCCTGCTAACAGCCCCTCCTCAACCACAGCTGGAACTAACCCTCCTACGGGTGAGACGAGCACACCGTCGACCACAACGACCACCACCTCTCCGACAACATCACCGACGACTGACCCCCCTCCTCCGACAACATCTCCAACGACGTCCCCCACAACACAACCACCACCAACAACGACTCCGACCTCGACGCCTTCCTCTTCAACGTCGACTCCAACCACATCACCATCGCAGCCGCCATCCACAATCCCGACGACAATAGTCACAACACCGCCAGGCGGTGGCGATCCAATCACCTCGATAACGACCGTAACCAGGTCATCAACACCACAATCCTCTGATACAGGCTCGGCGCCGACCTCTTCGGGCACCTCTGCCCAGCCGAACAACCCGAGCGGAGGCTCGACCGGTGGGCTGAGTGAGTCCGGGAGGATAGCCGTCGCAGTGGTGGTGCCCATCGCCGCAGTCGCCCTTCTTGTCTTGGCGGGTCTCTTCTTCTGGCGCAAACGGAAGCAGCGGAAGGACGCGGAGGAGCAACGCCGCAAGGAGGTGGAGGAGTACGGCTTCAACCCCAACGCGGATGCCACGGTGCCCAACGTCGGCCCCGGCAGCTCGGGCGGCCCGGCCGGCGCCTATGAGATGAAGGAGGACGCCGCCTCGGGCTATAGGGGCTGGGGCTCGACCACGCTGGCCGGCTCCTCCGGCCGCAAGGCCTCGACCACCATGTCGGGCGGGGGGGCCGGGGTCGCCTACTCGGACGCCACCTCGCCGACCCGCGGCAACGTCTCGGACACGCGGTCCGGCGAGCCCCTCATGAACGACGGCTCCGTCTCCCCGGAGGGCGAGATCCTCGGGGCCATGGGCCCCTCGGCAGCGAACAACCGGGGGGGCGCGGATGTGCGCCGGGGCCCCTCGAACGCGTCATCGTCGTACAGCGCTGCCGCGAGGTCTGACGGCTCGGGCGAGGGCGGCATCGGGATGGCGTACAGCGGCGACCCGTACAACTACAACCAGTACGGGACGAGCAGCCCCTATGCGGCTGAGCTCGGCGGCAACGGCAATGGCAACGGCGGGCAGAGGCCTGCGGAGCTGAACGGGGCGGGCACGCCGGTGATTAGGGACAACCCGGCCAGGAGGAACACGCGCATCGAGAACTCGGGCCACTACCCGCAGCAGACTGCTGGCATCTCGGCTAACTTCTGATGGCCTCGCCTTCGTTCTGGTCGTTTGTCACACCCGGCTCCGTTTTCCCACCACGAATCGAGAAGAAAAAGCTTATAGACAGACTCTCCATCATCCTTTGTTTTTCTTCTTCTTTCTTTTTTGTTGCAACGTTCATGACGATACCCGCATCCCGCCTCTGCCGCCGACGCATGCTACCTCCTCCATTTTGTCAAGTTCGAGATAGAGCATCTTCCTCACGATCGACCAACCAATCAACCAGCTGGGTCACCCATCCACCTAATCCATCAACCCGACACCCTTGCCAAGCTCGTCTTGTCACTTTTCCTCTGACGGAGCCGTCATTGCATGTCGACTACCGAATAGATAACCTGCTTTCGCCGATTCCTTTAATTGCCGCCGCCATCTTTTTTCTTTGTACCTTGCTTCTTTCGAGCCGTTTCATCAAGCATACAGCAGTACATATTTTTTTTGCCCCTTGTACCGCATTTTCTCTCTTTCTGTCTGAGCCGCCGTTGTCGATTCTTTTTAATGATTACCTACATGCTCCCGTATAAAACTGTCTTCCTGGTGTGGTGTTCGGGATCTTTTGCTCTCTGTTCTGTTCGAAAATCTGGAGACAGCTGAAAACAAAGTGGTGGCTCACAACCTTTTTATCATCGAACACGTATATCCAGCCAACATTTGCTGCGGACTTGTCATTTTCCTTGGTTCTCTCTGCGTATATGGGCGAAGAATACCTGCCCACTTTCCCTATAATATGACAACTTTCGGCGGTGGGGGGAACAGTGTTGATGGACGGAAGATGTTTCATGAAGCGAGGCTGGCGAAGCACATAAACGTAGGGGTCTTCTGCTGAGGATTGGTTGGAACGTAGATGCGGACCATTCCAGCCTGGGCATTCTTCCCCTCCCTCGCTTCATGGATGGAATTGGGGGGGAGAAGTCACCTGCTATTCTACCGTAAGTATATATAGATACCTGAATTTAACTATATTCCAGGATTTTGTTCGGCTGTGAATGCCATCCAACTACAATGAGCTTCATCTCGGGGTTGCCGAACTGAAGAGTGAAAAGGAGGTTGGAGAAGACATTAGAAAGTTCTTGATACGCTTTTCATTAAGAGTAGTGAAAAGAGCTACGAGGGACGGCTAGTTATGATATATGGGGGAAAATATGAAGGAAAATATCGTAAGTAGGTAACCACGCTTGCATAACAACCCGATATCCAAGAAAGGGAGAACCGAAAAAGAAAAACAAGTAGGTAATGACATAAAATAAAATCACTTCTTCACACACGATCCAAGCCCAGACCAGAAACCTCCCTCCCTCCCGAGCCATTACAGCTTGGCAGCAACAGCAACCGCCGACCTCCTCCCCTTCCCCTCGGCCCCGCGATCGAGCAGGCTCCCCGCCCCCTGGCTCAGCTCGACCCTCTCCCACCAGAAGCGGCAGCGCTCGGCGTCGGCCTCGCCCAGCCTCCCCTGCGCGGCGGGCACGCCCTCGGACCCGGACCCGGCGTCGCTCATCCTCTCGTCGTTGCCCTCGCCGAAGACCATGATGCGGCCGGGCCCCTCCTTCCCCTCCTCTTTCTCCCCACCCTCCTCCTCCACCCGGGCGAGGCCGGGGGATGCCACGGTGTCGCCCGCGAAGGGGGAGGTGAAGGGGCGCCAGGTGGGCATCGACGGCGGCGGAGGGTTGTTCGTCCCTTCGTCCTTTGCTTTTTCCTTCTCTCCTTGTCCCCCCTCCGCCTCGCCCCTCTCCGTCGTCCGTGCGGGCCCAGCCCCGGGCATGGGGTTGGGGTTGGGGTCCCCCGCGGCCGAGACGGCGAAGCGCACGTAGGCGGCGTGCAGGGCCGCCGACACGGCGGACAGGCCCCTCAGGGCGGGCCTCTTCTCCTCGCCGCCGCCGGAGCCGAGGCGGGCCAGGTCGTGCGACACGAACGGCTGGTTCTCGGCGTGGTTGGACGTGGCCCAGGGCGGGGAGAGGGCCGCGAAGCGGTAGACGTAGACGCGGCTGCTGCTGCTGCTGCTTTGGTCCTTTTCGCCGCGCTTGGTGGTGGTGGTGGTGGAGTTGGAGGAGGAGGAGGAGGAGGAGGAGGAGGAGGGAGAAGGAGGAGAGCGGTGCAGCTGGCTCGCAAAGTGGGCCGTCTGCAGCACGGGGCAGACGTAGGCGTAGTGGGCGTAGGCGGCCTCGATGCGGCGCCACTGCCGGCCGTAGCCCGGGGGGATGCCCTGCCTGTAGGGGGAGTCCGGGTCCGAGGCCGGGTCCGAGTACAGGCTGGAGAGCTCACCCAGGTCCCTCTGCGAGAGGTTGGGGATCAGGGTGATGAAGAAGGAGCGGAAGTCTGCGTCCGACTCAGCGTGGGCGGGGACGAAGATGGTGCCCTCGTTGGCCTGGTAGCCCGTCAGGATGGGGATGTTGAGGATGCGGCCGGCGCGGAGGGACGAGATCGGGAGGGTGGGGATAATCGGCCTCTGCTTAGGTGGGGAACTCGACTCCTCTCTGGATGATGTCTTCTCCTCCCCCTCCTCCTTCCCCTGCTGCTGCTCCTTCCCCTGCGCCCCTCCGACGTCACCCCCGTCGACCACAGGCTGGAACGGCCAGCAGACGCTGTCGGTGTACTTTGTCCAGACCTTCTTCCCGGCCTTGAGGATCCTGTCGAGCGGCAGCTCCCGCAGGCGCGAGAGGACCTCGGACTCCGGGGCGCCCTCCACGCCCGCCTCGGTGAGGAACTCGCGGAACTGGACGAGGTGGCGCGGGTGCGTCGGCGACAGGACGGAGCGGGCCGTCGGGCCGCCGGACTCGAGGATCGCCTTCTGGAAGGGGGCGGGGCCGTCATCCGCGTTGGATGCGTAGTATATCAGGTGGTGGCCGATCTGTCAATCAAATGCGCGCGAGGTTTCGTTGTTAACGTTAGTTTTGGTTGTCGGACACACATTGGGATTGGGAAGAGGAGGAGAGGAGAGGTAAAGTGGCAGAAGGGTAAGAAAGCAAGAAAAAAAGGTGCTCCATACCGAATGGGCGCCAGCGCTGAGACCCATGACGGTGACGTTATCCCTGTCCCCCCCAAAGGCGCCGATGTTCTCCCTCACCCAGTCGAACAGCATCTGCTGGTCCCGCAGGCCCAGGTTCAGCAGCCCCTCTTTGGCCGTCAGCCCGGAGGGGAGGAAGCCCAGTGGCCCGACTCGGTAGTTGAAGTTGACCCCGATCAGGTCCTCGTCGGCCCACGACACGAAGCTGGCCATGTTGCGCTCAACCCCCAGCCCGGCGTTGAAGCCGCCGCCGTGCACGTAGACCACGACGGGGAGCTTTCCCTTCTTCTCTTCCTTCTGCTGGAAGCTCCGCAGCGGGACGTAGACGTTTGCGTTGAGGCAGTCCTCGCCCGTGCGCACGCCCTCGGGCGGATCGTTGACGCCTGGACAGGCCTGGCCCAGATCGACGGCCTCGAGGGTGGGGGAGTCGGAGTAGGAGTCGGACTCGGAGTCGGACTCGGACTTGCCCGAAGACGGCCGGGGCAACGCCTGGGGCGGCCGGAACCTGTTCTTGCCCGAAGTGCTCTCCGCGAAGGGCACGCCCAGGAAGGCGGCCAGGGCCTTGGGGTAGTTGGCGCTCGGCGATTGGGCCTTGCCAATGTAGGTCCCCTGCTGGAGCTTCACCGTCGGAGAAGAGGCAGGCGAGGGTGCCGCCTTGGCGGAGGCATCGCTAGGCTTTGATGAGCTCGCCATCTTGTCAGGGGGGGAGGAAGACAGGGAGGAAGGAACGCTCTTGCTGGTCGAAATTGCTGTGTCTGCACCGGCTGTAGTAGCTGCAGTGGCCAGAGTGGCTATAGTGGGTGCCACTGAGTGCACCCAGGAGGAGGAAGAGGGGCGGATGATCTGATTCGGGGATGGACTGTCGGGCGGCTTCTTGGATCCGACGGCGGCACCAGCACCAGCACCAGCACCAGCACCGGCACCGGCACCGTCATTCACCTTGACGTCCTTGATGTCCCCTGGCGCCTTCAGCTCCCGGCCGTATAACCAGAAGAATATTATCAGGAAGGCGAGGGCCCAGAAAAGCACCGTGGTGGACAAGAACGAGCGCCTTCGGAGGGGCATTATTGCTCTCGCTTTCTCTCTATTTTCCGCCCTTGGTGGCCTCCTTCTCGAACGCTCGAAGCTGACTCAAAGCTCGCACAAAGTGGGCTCGGGGATCGGGAGAGGTCGCGCGCTGTATGCGCTCAACCGTATGCGCTGAATGCAGCCTGTCGGTTTCAGTGAGCCGGCAGTTTATCCGCTACGGCGCATGCTGCCGCCAGCTAGGTATTGGTAAGCTCGGACAACGGGCGCGCATACAAGCTATCACTTGCACCTGTAGGATACCAAAAACGATTGAAATGCCGTACAGTTTCAATGGACGATTTGCTGCCTGTTTATGGGGATTAAAATGATGAAACCCGAATCCCTTGACTGAGATAACAATTTTTTGGGGGGTCTTTGGAACATGGCGATGCGAGCTTTGTCCAACTTGACGCGTTAGTTGACAGATGCAGCCTAGCCTCGTATGTAACCCCCTGGTTTCCGGTTCTTAGGGGTCGGTTGTTCTAAGGGGGTGCTTGCCAACGGCCGTCCTAGTGTGGGTAATGGGCACATGCAGTGTCTGTGGAAGCTATTCGTCAATAAATCGTGCATGAAGCAGCGGAGCAACCAGTGATCAAATGGTCGCCGATAGAACAGGCTAGCTCCTATTGGGAAGCTGTAACGCATGGAACATGCGGCCGTTAGCTTTCCTTACCTGTACTCGAGCCCAATCTACGCCGTATAGAGAGACTGGTTTCTGCCTTCATCACCGTTTGAGGACAGTGTTTAACCTGTGATATAGAATCATTTGCACAAGGTGATTGGCTACTCCTATAGTACGTAGTAAAGAAAGTAGCAGGTCGAGTGCTTGCACCGTAGGTGCCTACCCTGTCCCCCCTCCTCCAAAGCTCAAGCAGCCCAGGCAGCGTCACCAAGTTTTGCTCGGAACCAATTTTCAAAGTGATACTTGAAGACCAAAAGAAGGAAGATAAAACCAACAGTACAAAGAGGAAGCCGAGAGGACCAATGCCCTAATATACGAACAGGAGAAGAAAAAGGTACGACGAGGAAAGAAAACAAGAAGAGAACAGAAAATAATGCAAAGACTCGGGACTCCATGCTTTGGAAATGCAACTCTAGGAATCCCAGCCAGCCCATCATCGACAGGCGCCTGAATGCCCAGAATGGAAAAACTCCGACCCCTCGGCGAAAAGATATGGCTAGAAACGAAAAGTGTTGTGCGTGTGTTCAACAACAAGGAAACCAAAAAGCAAAGAAGAAAAAGAAACAAACATGATAGACAACCCCCCCGGTTAGAGAGCAGCCATCTCCCCCACATCACATCACAGCACGGCAGCAGAGGCGACGACGCTGGCCCCGGCAGAGGGCAGCAGGGTCAACGCCCGCCTGGCCGCCGCCGCCTGCTGCTGCTGCTGCTGCTGCTGCTGCCTTTCGGCCCACTCGCGGCCGAGCTGCCTCGAGCGCTCGGCCGCCTCGCGCCGGGCCTGGAGCGCCATGGCCTCGCGCGCCTCCCTCTCGCGCTCCCGCTCCTCCGTGAGGCTGCTGTTGTCCCGCCTAAAGATGTCGCGCCCCCGCCGGCGCTGCTGCTGCTTGTCCTCGGCTGACACCACCGTCGTGGACGACGCCCCGGACGACGACGCCGACGCCCCCGTCGTCGAGCTAGACGCCGCCCTGTTGCTGGCCGCGCTGCTGTTGCCCGCCTGCTGCTGCTCCGCGTCCCGTCCGCGCAGGTGCTGCTGCTGCTGCTGCTGCTGCTGCTGCTGCTGCTGCTGCTGCTGCTGCTGCGAGGACGCGTTGGACGTCGAGCTGAGCGGCCGGCGCAACGGGCTGGTCGTCGCGAGGGTGAGCCGCTTCTTCACCACCGTGCCTCCTCCACCAGTCACCGTCGCACCCACACGGGGGTGGTAGTTGTTCTGCTGGCTGTGGTTCTCCGCCAGAGATGCGGCGGCAGCAGCCTTGCTGTTCTGCCTCATGCGGCTCGCCACCGTCTCCCGTGGGTACGTGTTGCCGCCGGCCGGGCCCGCCAGCGAGGCGCGGATCGGCTTGGCCTTGAACTCGCGCCGCCGCCTCTCCTCCTCCTCCTGCGTCCGCAGCTTCGCTTGGTGCTCCTCCCGCTTCCGCCGCGATATGGCCTCGCCGGGCAGCTCGAACGTGGGCCGCGTGGGGAGCCGCGCCGAGCGGGACCGCTGCGCCATCGTCGTCGCGCTGCTGCTCGCTGCCGTCGCCCCGGCTCCGGCTCCTGCTCCTGCGCCGCCGCCGCCCGACTCGGCCGCCCGTGCGAGGCGCGCTTCGCGCTGCTCCTTGAGCCTGCGCGCGACAGCCTCGCCGGGGAGCTCGAACGTGGTGGGCTGCGTAGCCGGCTTCGACGACTTGGCCGGCGGCTTGGGCGGGAGGAGGCTCGCCGGCCGAGGCACCTCCCTCTTTGCCGCTGGTGTTGGGGCCACGTTGGCCACCGAGTTGCGCTCTAGGTCCTCCTTGTTGTTGCTGTTGCTCTTGGTGTTGCCGTTGTTGAACGCCGTGGATGGCGACTTGCGAAGCGAGTTGTTCCGAGCCGGTTGGGCGGCACCCTTGCTACGCTCCCGCACCGTGCTCGCCTTTGCGGCAGCGACTCCTTTCCTGGCCACCGTCGAAGATGTCCGCTTGGGGCCACCGGCGGTGCTGGTGTGCTGCTTGGTCACTGGCTGGAGCGCCTTGTCGGGCGAGGGAACGCGCTCAACGCGGACGACCTCGTGCAGCGCCTCCAGCTGCTCTTCCAGCTGGTCGATGGCCTCGAACGAGTCCTCGATCCTCGGGTGGGGCAGTATTGCTGGGGAGCGCATGAGCATCGACTCTGTCACGCTGCTCTCATCCTTGTGCGAGTACATCGTCTGTTGCCCGTGGTTTGGCTCGAAGACCGTGATCTGGGGCTCATGGACAGCATGAGGCGCGTAAGCGGCATGAGCTTCATGAGCAGCTTGAGGCTCATAGGCAGCATGAGTTTCATAGGCAGTATGAGGCGCGTAAGCAGCATGAGCTTCATGAGCAGCTTGAGGTTCATAGGCAGCATGAGTTTCATAGGCAGTATGAGGCGCGTAAGCAGCGTGAGCTTCATAAGCAGCTTGAGGCTCGTAAGCAACATGAGGCTCGTAGGGAGGAAGCATAATCGCGACCCCGTCTCTGGTCTCCGCTGCGGTTGCCATGGCTGCCATCTCTCGCTTCTCGTGGACTTCCTCACTCTTGTCCGCCGCTACCAGTTCCAAATCCTCAGGGTGTCCGATCGGGGTCGCCAAGAGCGTATATCGCGAGGCTGAAGTCGGGTCCAGCACGTGCTCGTAAGAAGCTCCGTTTCCGGGCGGTGATGCTGCCGTGGAGCAAGCCAAGTTGCACCCAAAGTACAGCCTGCCAGAAGCCTCCGCTGAAGTTGGCGTCAATGTCGACGTCGAAGAAGTGTCCGAGTCCACGTCCGAAGTTGTGCCGCACTCCTGTTGAACCCTTTGCGCCGCTAGCGACGAGACGGGCACAGACAGGACGTACTCAAACTGGCCTGCGTCGTGTTTCTGCCACTGTTCTTGGTCGAAACCACTACTCGCTTGTTTCGGGATGTCAAACTGAGAGTTTGAAGCGTCTATAATGTGTGGGACGAAGGCAGGAGGGGAGGAGGGGGTTAGCTCATGTCAATGATCCCTGGATATGCCAGGTTCGTAGAACAGAATAAGATACGATACGGTCCAGGACCGTGCCTGGATTTGCTAGGATGGACCATGACCTCCATGGGCTCAGCTTACTGTCGGAAACCCTGTACTTCAGCTCAGGAACTTTGGACTTGGGCTCGGGAACTTCAGGAATAACCTCACAGACCGAGGTCGAGTGCCGGTCACGTTCTGTATTCTGGCTTGTGTCTGATGTGCCCGGTGGTAGGAAAGTATCAGTCTCGAGCGGGATACGCTTCTGGAGACCTCGGCTCTGAAGCCTCAAGCGCCGCGAATCGCAGAATTCCTTGACGGGACTGTCTCCGAGATGGAATCGTTCAAGTCGGCGTGCGAGGGATCCAGGAGTGGTCACTTCAGTGCGTGCGTTTTGTGACTGGTGCACGTCGATCTCTTCCAGAACTGTGAGAAGTTCGCTGGTCTTGTGGTTGAAATTGACCGAATTGGTTGGCGACGATGGCATTGATCCTTGAGAAGTTGTAAGGGAACTTCGGCTGTGAAGCCTGTCCTCGAGCACGTCGAAGCTGTCCATCGACAAGGGTTGGCTTACTCTGGCCATTGTCAATTTTGTCTCTTGGGACGGCCCCTGGAATCCTCCCAGTCTGAGACAAAACCTGCCGGGGTCTTGATGAGGCGGGGCAGCAGATCGATGGGCAGGCGAAATAGCAGGGGGGAACCACTCGAAGCCTCCAATCACTTGCTCGACGGATGAAATCTCCCTAGCCGTGCCGCAAGAACGCCAATGGGGAGAAACACCAAAAAATGGCCTAGTTTGATGCTCTGTACTAACTGAGATGAATTGATGGGGGATTGAAGGAGGATCATGGAATCTCGACTCCTGCGTCTGCTGGGTAAATAAACCGGCCCTGCCTCACCTCTCAACCCCATCGCTCCGTCCTCACACCCACCTAGTCTGGCACACACTTTCTCCAGCGCGCTTTTAGTCATGTCAATCGGGAGGCAAGACGGGACGGAAACCGTTTCTGTCGCGCCCTCCCTTCCATCCCGCTGCCACGCCTGCTCCGCCCGGGCGATGAGGGGAAGGAAAGAATCTGGATTGGATTGGATAAGTGCTGTGGACTTAGTGCAGGCTGCCATATTGGGAACACGTGTGCTGCATCATGCAGGTCAAAGGTCAACAAATACCCAACCATGCCATTTCGTCCTTGGTCGCGGACGACTGATGCAACTATCTACCACCGTCATATGTGATTTGGGACCTCCGTTCTCGCGAGTCAAAACTGTACGTCAATGACATGGCAAATATTTGAAGATTGGAAGACGGGCGATAAGTAGTTTCTGTACATTAAAGTCACAACTATGGTGAAGATTGGGCGACCTACGCGTTCCTGACATCGATGAGTAAGGAACGCGTCGCGAAGCGGACACGGGGGGCCGTCGACCCACTACAAAGTGAATGCCCAGCCCCAGGGTGTGTTTATATGAGACCGGTGTTTATAGATGACCCCTCCACGCTCCAGGCCATCCAACGCACGCCTTCAAGCGCTTAAGTTCCGTCGCAAGGTCGACGTCAGAATTGACTATAGGTTTGCCGTTGTAGTTCCGTCCAAATGCCCACGTACGAAGTAAAGATACTGCACATAGGCTCTTTATCATCGTTTATTGTGGGACCTTACGGTTGTCATCGTGCTGCTCTGGGAAGCGCTCGATGCAGCCAAACTTGGGTGAGTGTGGGCAATCTGGCACGGAAGAGGTTGGGCCATGCCGCCTGCCTTTTGAATCTCTTCTTCACCGTCTCGAGTTTACTCTTCAGCGCTCTCAGTCTGTGCCTGGAGCGCTGGTGCATGTTCCGTCGGTATTCGTACGAGGGTTTGAGGGAGTGGTACCGAAGGCTGCGGTTCTGTGGATTCTGCTTGTTGGTCGTGGCTCTCCACGAGTGGTTTCGGAAGTTTCGCTATACATTAAGGTCAGCTGCGGCGTTTTCCTTCTTCTTTCTTCTTTTTCTTTTTCTTTTTCTTTTTCTTTTTCTTTTTCTTTTTCTTTTTTGCTGTGGAATGCCTGAGGACTGCACGCGACGTACCGGACGCCATGTTGATGGCTCGCAAGACGTTGTGCCAGTTTCCGAGCACTACAGCGATCGCTACCCAACAATAACAGTCAGAACCAACTCTTGACGAGCATCCCCTATCATGTGGGAGCTGTACCTTCTGTCCCATCTGAGAGAGTCCCAAGTTTATGCTTCAGCGCTTCCATCTGCGACGCGACCGCCGCGCTCAGGTCCCGAAGCTCCTTGAGGTGCTCCAGCTCCGCCTTCTTCTCGTTCACCCGAGCGAGTAACGCGGGGGACTGCCCCGTTGATCCGGAGGTTGTATTTCCGCTCATTGATGGCTGGCGCATGTGCGTCGAGAGGGGACGCGAAGGGAATGACATCTTAGAAATTGATTGCGCAGAATAAATAGGTACCTAAGGTAGGTAGACCTGGTGTATGGACGAGTCTGGGAGGCCTGGGTTGAATCTCTAATTGATCTCATCATTGGTGGGGTAGCGGCTGCCGGGCCAACCGATATCCCTGCAATAATTATATACGCTATCGCTTTTCTGGAAATGAGTAAATACTATATTCAACAGCTAAACAATTTTCTCGACGAATACCATTCGCAGGCGCATACCGCATTTTCACAAGCTTTCGCCCCGTTGACCAAGCCAAGAAAGCTTTTGAGGCCGCCTCTGAACTCCAAGCTGCTCTCGACAACTTGCCCTCCCACTACTCGACCGACATATTGCTATATCACCACCATGAACAATGGCAAGACTCAACGAGCCACCAGTTTCTGCAGAGAGCATGGAAACGCGTACGTGGTCCATTTTGACGCTTCAGCAAGTAATAAAGAGACCAGATTACATGCTAACGTGTGAGATTCGCATTGCAGTGAGGAGGAAGTTTTTGCGCCAAAATCGCGACATCGCTAGAGTCAATTCGAACCAGTCGCTTCGAATCCGGTGTTTGGAGAACGATTGCGCGCGCCTGCTGTCAGAAAATCTTGAGCTGCGGGGACAGATACTACGGCTGGAGAATGAGGTCGAGAACAGCCCAAGCCGGAGGATAGCCGACCATGCTCTAGAGATTCGGTCGAGGCTAGAGTCGCAGCTGCTCGAGTGGAGCGAGCTCCTCGGCGGCTTGGGGCTAGAGCCACCAATGAAGAGGCATTCGCCGGCGACCAGGAGGAGGACGACGATGGCGAGCCCCAGGACGAGCCTGAGTCGGAGCCCTGCCTTGCGGAGACCGAGAGACTTGGCCAGGGATTCAGAGTCTTTGGCTATGCAGGAAGGGAGGCTGCCGCCAATATACGAGAACAAGTCATACCCGCGACAGACAATGAAGTAAGTGTGCTCTCTCTGGCTCTGTGGAATCATGCGACCGTCAGCTGCTAACAGTATGTTGTTCGTGCCAGCACCGAGGAGATTCTTGCTCTGTGCTCAGAGGCGGAGGATTCGACGGACTCACCCAACCTGGGGCCACCACCCACATCAAGGTTCGTTGACGACGACCCAGTCAAGACAGACTCGCCAAGCAGGCCAGGCGCTATCCGTGTGTACTCGGAGTCGTCACCTTTGCTGGTCGCGGATGCCCCCTCTATGCCTCCCGGTGAGACCTCGCCGACACCACCCGCGGCCGTTGCCCCAAGGAAGAAGACGGTCGATCCACCTCAACAACCCAAGAAAGAAGCATCGCCGCTTCCATCGACCGTCAGAGAGCAGCCTCTTCCAGTGCAAAAATCTACCACATCTCCTTCATTTGCACCTGGGCTTGTGCCCGCGTCTGTGGCTGCACCCACGCCCGCCGCCCCAGTCGTTATTGCTGCCAAATCCGGTTCTAAGAGAAAGTTTGGAGTCAGCGACGAGAACGAGGGCCCAAGTATTCCTAAGGGTAATAATGCCAGCAGCGGATTGAAGACGACGACAACGGTGATAGACCGGTCAGCATCCGAGAATAGGGCGTCTTTGAAGGAGATCCGAAACAAGCGGGGCATCAAGGAGCTGGCCCGGCGAGAGGGCAGAGAAAAGGCATCCGGCGCCGCCCGACCTGCACTGGCTGCGAAGAGCACGAACGAGGACGTGACTTCCCCGAAGAAGCAGCTGGCAAAGAACCCTAATGCTGATGCGGGGCGCCCTTCACTCAAACTTACTACTACTGCGGCGCTGTTGGCGAAAGAAGGACACGGGAAGGAGAGGGCTAGGGAGCCGCGGGTGCCTAGAACCGCGATCGATGTGCCCGAGCCAGCGCACAAGCCGCTGTCGTCCGTCGTGGTGGTGACCACTGAGCCAGGGCCGAATCCTACCCGCTCCGCGGCCTCGCTCGAGGGGGCGGCGGCGGGGGAGCAAAGGCTCCTCCTCTCCCCCAGCCCGGTTGCCGCCCCGGATGCCACACCCAGGCGGCAGCCCTCCCCCTCTGCTGCCGCTGCCGCCGTCGAAATATGCGACACCCCGCCCCCCAGGGACATCTCGTCGGCCGGGGACACGGCCCGGGCCAGCAGGAGGGCCCGGGCGGCCGTCAGCTATGCGGAGCCGAACCTGCGTGACAAGATGCGGCGGCCAACCAAGGAGCTGTTCGACGCCGTAAGCGGGGAGGGCAAGTACAAGCACCGGACGTCGAGCGCGCACAGGGAGGACCCGTCCGCGCTGGGCTGTGGTGCCTCCTCTGTGCCCTCTTCTGCAACGAAACTCGACAGGGGGGGAGGAGCATCGGCCGCCCCCGAGGAGGCAGCCGCCGCCAAGGCCGTGGTGGCTCCACCGCCGCCCCTGGCGCTCGCATCGGAGGAGCGGAACCGTTCGGTTGGAGAGGCCTCATGCCGGGGTCGGGACGGAGCCATCAGCCCGTCGGCGCAGAAGCGTTCCCCGCCCCGCGGGGAAGATCTGCCGACGGACGCGAACGTTAACCTCGCGAGCAGGCGGAAGGTGGTCGCCTCTTCGGCCGCCGCGGGGGAGGACGGCCTGGCGGCCATGGAGAACATGAAGGCCCTGAGCTCCTCTCTGAAGAACCGGGCGGCTGCGGCTGCTGCTGCTGCTGCGGGGGCCGCTACGACCATCGAGGTGAAGGGTCCGGACCCCTACGAGTTCACGACCGACTCCCCGGCCTTGGCGGCCATGAGAGCGGGAGTGGCCTCGCATCCTTCTCGAGTCGGCACCGCCAACCCAGGCTCAAGGCACCACCGGCGGCCGCAGTCGACAACAGCGGCGCCGAAGGAGGGCCAGGAGGGCGAAGATGAGCAGCAGCAGCAGCAGCAACCACAACAAAAACATAGACCCGGGAGGCCCGCAAAATCTGAAAGCTCCAAGAAGAGGGCATCCATGGTGGTGCCGAAGAAGTCATCCATGTTGGATGACACAGGCGAGAGGTCGGACGACGAGTATGTCGATGATAGCAGCAGCTCCTTCGTGGTCGCCGCAGCGAAGGAGAGGTCGTTGCGGAGGAGAAGTATGATGTTATGAATTTCTAGTCGAGAGAGATGAGGCTTGATTCTCAGTGTCCCTTTTTTCTTCTCTTTTTTTTCTCTCTTTATGATCCATGAGCATGGGTGTTGGGCCTTCTGGAGTTTTTCTGGCTCTTTTAACCTTTCGATACTTCATTCATTCTTTTGTTTCTGGATTTGCTCAATACAACCAAAGTTTCTTGGCTCGTGCGGGCTTCCTTCAGCTCAACTCCGTGGTCACGAAGCGTTTCGTTCTTTTGGAGTTGGAGATAAAGACGCGAACTACTACCTATTACACACACCATATATGTAATTCCGGAGGAACGGACACACTATGATACCATTCGAGCTGGCGTGCTGATTTCCTTCATGCGTCCGCTCGTTCATTGACTTCTTGCTACTGGGATCGATTGTCTGAATTTTCGTGTCACTTGGGATATAATGCGGATTATGCCTCAATTTAGGGTCGCCCCTTGGACTTACTTATGGTGAGGTGTGCCCATCTCGATTTGTTCATACTTCCCCTCCCAGTGTAGCCGTTTAACGTGGAAGGACCGATTATGAAGGTCCCGCTGTCGGCTCAACCACCTTCGTGTATGTGACCTTCTCCACTGCAACATTGTCGACCCCGTTGGCATCTTTCCTCAACTGGTATACGTATAGTGTGAGTGAGATCCCTTGGACCTAGATGATAAAGTCAGGTCAGTGCCATTCGACATTGTATTTTCATCCTCTGCTCGCTAGGGAGTAACCGCTTTGACACAATACACCATGGGCTTTCACTCACGTCCATCAAGCAAAAGCTCGGCACGATGTCCTCCTCAGCCCCCCAGCCCGTGGAGAAGGCGCCCGTGGCGCTGCCCGGGTTGACGAAGAACTTGTCCATGTACTCAAAGCACTCGAACCTGTGCGTGCCGCCCCAGCAGAGCACGTCCACGTCGAGCTTGTTGGCCTCGGCGAGGAGGAGGTCCGGGTCGTTGCTGACGACGGTGAAGCCCTCGAGGAACCCGACTCGGATGCTGCCGTGCGTGACGACCTGGGAGAGGGGTAGGGACGCCGCGTCCACGTCGAGCCGGCCCTTGACGATCTTGAGGTCGGGCGCTATCGAGCGCAGGTAATCGTACGTCGCCTTGTCCGTCAGGTTGCCCAGGCAGAGGGTCTGGCCAATCTTGCCTGGCGCGAGGAGCTTCTTGAACTATTTATCGGAGAAGGGTTGGATGAACGTTAGGCGCTTGGGGCGGATAGACAGCTTTTTCCTTGTGTGTGAGAGTATGAGATGCGAGTAAAAAGGGGGCCAACCTTTGCCGGGATGTCCAGGGCACGGTCTGGGATGTGGAGATCGCCGATCACGAGGATTAGGAATGCCATGGTCTGCTTGGGTCTGCCTGGGTCGTCTGGATGGGCTGAGCGGTCGCTTAGATGCGAGGGTTGCTCTGGCAGTCGAGGCCCCAATATCCAAAGCCAATGGTCTCCCTTTGTGTCGACCCTTGAGCTTCAGGAGATAGTCTGCTGGCAGTGTTGTTGCCGCTGTTTGAGCACTCGGGATCCTAGATCAGTAGGATAGACCGTTCATTCATCCAGTTGACATTGACCACCTGATAAACGTTCCGAGAGCGAGCAGGCTCCAAATTGCCGCAGAATTCAAGTTTTGGGAGCTCAGGGTATTCGTCGTCCAGCTCCAGATAGGTTAGCTGTAAGGTGCTTGCTGATGACGACGAGTCGCCAGGCTGCGATGATGAAAGTGTTCAATGGCTTGTGTGGCTGGGCCTACCTAGCAGTTTGGGGTGGAAGACAGCCACAAAGCGGGGCATATACTGCGGTTGACGCCCCTACCAGCCCCGCCATACTAGACAACCCTGCCCCTGGCGACGGCTTTTCCCTGCTCGAGATTCTCCCAGGCGGGTCCGAAGACGGACATGAGATAGGCCCCCAAAGAACTTCCTTCAAGGGTTGCTGATGAGTCGGAAACCGAATCTTGCTTGTCGACCGTAACTGTGCTGAAATTTCCTTTCCGTAAGGCATTCGGTCTGCTACCTTGGTAATCCGTAGGTAATCATCTATTCGCAAGTTCAATGCATGCATGCGTGTACCTGTGATTCACGAGAGTGACTCGATCTAGGAAGCTTAGCTGCTTGCTGTTGACACGGACGACAGTTACAAACACTCTCCTTTGGCCGGCCATTCGATCGGCGAACTTTGAAAAGCTCTAACGCTGGCTTCCCGACTGCATCTGGGATTACCTAAGGGGTTCGGTCAGGCCCTGCTTCGGGCGACCACCGGCATGTCCCCGCCCAGATCGATCAACCCCTCTACTGCTACTGCACAGGCTACACTGGCAGCATCGAGGCTCTTTCAGATCTCCAACCACTTGTTAAACAGCCAACAAATTCAGTTCAGCTCATCGCTAGGGTCCCATTCTTCCACATATTCCTCCTCGTCATCTTCTTCTTACAACTCCGCCGCCATGTCGTCACAACCAGAACACCCCACCCTACTCATCCCTGGCCCAATTGAGTTCGATGATGCCGTGCTGAACTCGATGAGCCATTACAGGTCAGTGAGGCCAAGCTCTTGGACTACCATACCGCTACCACACTGCTACCCTGCCTCCACCCAGACCTTCAGGGCCTTCACGTCACATGATATCTGACAATTGTGTGATGGCAGCGAGAGCCATGTCGGCCCGGGCTTCGTCAACGTTTTTGGGGAGACTCTCACGTTGCTGCGCAAGCTCTTCCAGACCACAGACGCCGCGGCGCAGCCGTTCGTCCTCTCGGGTTCTGGCACGCTCGGATGGGACCTGGTGGCCTCCAACCTCGTCGAGCCCGGCGACAGTGTCCTGGTGCTTGGTACTGGCTACTTCAGCGACGGGTTCGCCGACTGCCTGAGGGTCTACGGGGCCGAAGTGACGGAGCTCAAAGCTCCCGTCGGCTCCAGGCCGCAGCTGGCCGAGATCGAGAAAGCGTTGGCCGTGAAGAGGTACAAGGTCTTGACAGTGACACACGTCGACACCTCCACAGGCGTGCTCAGCGAGCTCAAGAACCTGACGGCACTTGTCCACAAGGTCTCCCCGGAGACTCTTGTCATCGTCGACGGCGTGTGCAGCGTCGCTTGCGAGGAGATTGCCTTTGATGAGTGGGGGCTGGATGGCGTCGTGACGGCGAGCCAGAAGGCCATCGGCGTCCCTGCCGGTCTTTCGATATCCATGTTCAGCGGGAGGGCCATCAAGACGTTCGAAGCCAGGAAGGGAGCGCCTACTTCCTATTTCGCCTCTATGAAGAACTGGCTGCCGAGTAAGTCATGACCAAGGGGTCAACCCCCACGGGCAAGCAAAGAGAAAAGGTTCAAAGATTGAACCAGGCTCAAACTTACGGACCTACCTACCCTACGCAGTCATGAAAAATTACGAGGCCAAGAAACCGTCCTATTTCGCGACGCCATCTCCGCAGCTCATCCACGCCCTCCATACAGCCCTGACGCAGATCATGTCCAAACCGCTTGCAGAGCGCTTCGCCAAGCACAGGGAGGCGTCAGATCGGATCAAGAAGGCCGTCGCCGACCTGGGGCTGAAGCAGGTCGCATCGGACCCGGACGACCAGGCCCACGGCATGACGGCCATCTACCTGCCCGAGAACGTCAAGGGGACAGACATCCTGCCGAAGCTGGCGCAAAAGGGCGTTATCTTCGCCGGCGGAATTCACAAGGAGATTGTGACCAAGTACATCAGGTTCGGTCACATGGGCGTCAGTGTGGTATGTGTTCCTTTCGCTCACCTCCTTTTCGGCCACTAATGTGGTTGTCATCCTTCAAACCCTAATAACTGTAACTACCTACCTTAGCTGAATCCCGAAAGGGGCGACGTCGAACGCGCCATCAAGGCACTGGAGACGGGCTTAGCGGAGTGCGGATACCAGAAGGTCTTGTAGCCTAAGGTCGCCAAATGTGGTCGGGGCTGGCTCTGGTTTGAGGTTGCATTATCTGAAAGGGTGTAAGTGAAATTGATTGGGCCACCGCGCAACACAACTGCCAACATGTCAGTCACTTTTGTATGCACACTCAATTCAGATCGAAGGACCGCTGGCCATCATGGTCCCGTCCCATTCGATGGACGCGCCGGGTGGGAGATTTGATAGATTGGGAAGGTCTAGAATCCTATCAACCTAGAAAGCTGATGTACAATGCACACTAGATGTATAAGAACCAAATCTCCAGGGAATGAAGGAACTGTACCGCTCCTGGGTCATTTAGTAACACTGTGATATGATATACTGCGTACTGTGCTTCGGAGCAGATGGAACAGCATACTTGGTATTTATAAGCAGGGTCAATTGCAAGACGCGAGCTCTGTTGCCCATATGCGCACAGACCATCCCAATATACCTGCTGCTACCAGGCAGTAGCGCCGCCAGATACGTATTATTGAGCCTTTGGAGGGGTAGGTACGTTCCCAGCCCACCTCCCCGATTAACGACTCTGCCGGGGCGATGGCGGTGTCATAGTGGGGCAGCCAACAGCCTCAGTTGGGTAACTTGGGTTGACAGTCGCAACCTCGCAAGGCGGGGATTTTTCAGGGCCGCGATTCTTTGCTGCTTCCTAAACCCAACCTCACCACTACCTCTGGCGCCTGGCTTGGATTTCTCCTCTTCCCACCTCACCCCATCCTCCCATCGTTCCGCCCCCCACCGCCTCCCGCTCATATTTACTTTTATTTATGTTCTTTTTTACCCCAGTAGGACGGCAAACAATTGTCTCTATCCTCTCGTCCAGGCTGTGACCTTTTCACGTTGCTTTTTCCATCACCCAACATCTATCTGCAAGCTAAGCTAAGAGACGTCGCGACCTCCATTCTAGCTTCTAAAGCTAAGGCATATCTGTATCGGCCGAGAAAACTCGCAGCTTCGGCGACTCTGCCCGCCACCTCGCCCAACCTTCGGACTTCCCCCGCCCGTCGACTCCCGTAGCCGCACAACGCTCTTCAAAGATTTGCCGACCGAGAGCAGCGACCATGGGAATCACGATCCCCGAGCTTGACAACATTGTCACGACTTTCTACGAGGGCCGGGGCGATCAGGTACGGCGCTTCGGATATTGTTTTCACGCAGCATGCGGCTACGGCACCAGCAAATTGACTGATATTGATTTCCCTCTGTATAGCAAAAAGCTGCGCAGGCGGCCCTCAACCAGGTACGTCGAGCTGTCTTCGTCCTCTTTCCGTTGGTATGCCGGGAGATCTAGTCGTGCTAACTTAGGATTTGCACAAATAGTTCAAGGAAGACCCTGATGCTTGGTTAATGGTAGATGCGATCCTCTCCGAGGCAACCAACTCGCAGACCAAATGTACGTGGCTTGCGTCCTAAATAACCTACAGTGCTCTGCGGCTGCGGCCGACGCATCTGCCTTGGGGCCACGATTTCTAACACTCCGACTCTAGTCTTGGGGCTGCAGATCCTCGACAATGTCATCTTGACAAGATGGAAGGTCCTGCCCCGAGAGCAGTGCCAAGGTTCGTCTTGACACTAGTCTCCCTCTATCTGTCCCACGTGCATAGCAGGAGCTGCTACGGACAACTGAGACGACTGACCGGCTACCTGCCTATCTCCGTACCTACATATCTACCCACCTCTTTGTGCAGGAATCCGCAACTTCGTGGTGAACTACATCATCCAGTGCTCGAGCTCGGAGGAGTCCCTCAAGTCGCAACGAACGCTGCTGAACAAGCTGAACCTCGTCCTGGTGTCAATTCTGAAGCAGGAGTGGCCGCATAACTGGCCGACGTTCATCAACGAGATCATATCGTCGTGCCACTCGAGCCTGTCCATCTGCGAGAACAACATGATCATCCTGCGCCTGCTCTCGGAAGAGGTGTTCGACTACTCTGCGGAACAGATGACCTCGACCAAGACTCGCAACCTGAAGACGACGATGTGTGCCGAATTCTCGCAGATTTTCCAGCTGTGTACCGAAATCCTGAACACGGCAAACCAGGAGAGCCTGGTCAAGGCCACTCTCGAGACCCTGCTACGGTTCTGTAACTGGATCCCATTGGGCTACATCTTCGAGACGCCCCTGATCGAGACGCTGAGGACGCGGTTCCTCGAGATCCCTGTGTTCCGCAACGTGACGCTCCAGTGCCTGACGGAGATCGGCGGGCTGCAGATCGGTAGTGCCAACCAGGTCAACAACAACTACGACGAGCAGCTCATCAAGATGTTCACCGAGGTGCTCACGACCATCTCTACCTTCATACCGCCGAACATGGACCTGAGCCAGACATATCGGAACAGCAACTCACGAGACCAGGAATTCGTCCAGAATCTGGCGCTCTTCCTGTGCAACTTCTTTTCGATGCATCTGAACCTGATCGAGAGGCTACCAAACCGTGACTTCCTCACGCACGGGCATTTTTACCTGATCCGGATATCACAGATCGACGACCGCGAGATCTTCAAGATCACGCTTGACTACTGGCTCAAGCTTGTGCAGGAGCTGTATGAGGAGATGCAGCAGCTGCCTCTGACGGGGGATCTTAGTAGCAACCCCCTGATGAACTCATCGATGGCCATCTCGGCCGGCGGCGCCCCGCCCCCGGCGCTCCTGAACAACTTCCCTCTCAGGAAGCACAAGTACGCCGAGGTCCTGACCAACTTGCGCATCGTCATGATTGAGAAGATGGTGCGCCCGGAGGAGGTGCTGATCGTGGAGAACGATGAGGGCGAGATTGTGCGCGAGTTCGTCAAGGAGAGCGACACGGTGCAGCTGTACAAGACGATCCGCGAGTGCCTGGTCTACTTGACACATCTGGATGTGGTGGACATGGAGACCATCATGATCGACAAGCTCTCCAAGCAGGTCGACGGCACAGAGTGGTCGTGGCATAACTGCAACGTGCTTTGCTGGGCCATCGGCTCCATCTCGCTGGCCATGAACGAGGAGACGGAGAAGCGTTTCTTGGTGACTGTCATAAAGGACCTGCTGGGCCTGACTGAGATGAAGCGCGGCAAGGACAACAAAGCGGTTGTTGCCAGCAATATCATGTATATTGTTGGACAGTACCCCCGGTTCCTGAAGGCGCACTGGAAGTTCCTTAAGACGGTTGTCAACAAGCTGTTCGAGTTTATGCACGAGTCACACGAGGGTAAGGGTGTCCCTCCTTGTTTTGCTTTTTCCTCCTCGCCCTTCCTCTCTCACTCGCTCATCCATCCTCCAACCCCTCCTTTCCGTGTGTGGCTGACTGACGGGTCGGGTCTCATGAACCCTTAAAACAACAAACAGGTGTTCAGGACATGGCTTGCGATACCTTCATCAAGATCGCGAAGCAGTGCAGGAGGCACTTCGTTGCGCTGCAGCCGAGCGAACACGAACCCTTCATCGAGGAGATCGTCCGCAACCTGCATAAGATCACGTGCGACCTCACACCTCAACAGGTACACACCTTCTACGAAGCCTGCGGTTTTATGGTGGCCGCGCAGGGGAACCGGAACCAGCAGGAACGCCTGCTTGCCGAGCTGATGAACATGCCTAACGCCGCCTGGGACGCTATCATCGCGGCGGCTAAGGAGAACCCGGCGACGCTGCAAGAGACGGACACGATCAAGATCATCGGCAACATCATGAAGACGAACGTGTCAGCGTGCTCGTCGGTCGGGTCGTACTTCTTCCCGCAGATCGGCAGGCTCTACGCGGATATGCTGCAGATGTACGGGGCCACGAGCACGTTGATCTCGGAGGCGGTAGTGCGCGAGGGCGAGATCACCACCAAGACGCCCAAGGTCCGAGGCCTCCGGACGATCAAGAAGGAGATCCTAAAGCTGATCGAGACGTATGTGGAGAAGGCAGAGGACCTGCAGTCTGTGCGGGCGCAGATGGTGCCGAGGCTCTTGGAGACGGTGCTTTCGGACTACAACCGCAACGTGCCCGGGGCGCGTGATGCCGAGGTGCTGAGGGCCATGTCGGTCATCATCACGAGGCTGACGACGCTGATGGAGGACCAGGTGCCTGTGGTGATGGAGAACGTGTTCGAGTGCACGCTCGACATGATTAACAAGGACTTTTCCGAGTTCCCCGAGCACAGGGTCGAATTCTTCAACCTGCTGCGGGCTATCAACCTGCACTGTTTCCCGGCCCTGCTCAAGCTCGACAACCGGCAGTTCAAGTTCGTCATCGACTCGTGCATGTGGGCCAGCAAGCACGATAACCGCGACGTCGAGGCGGCCGGGCTAAACATGTGCCTGGAGCTCATCATCAACATTGCGGAGAAGACGGACGTCCAGACGGCCAACGCCTTCTTCAACCAGTTCTTCATCCCCATCCTGCAGGACGTCTTCTTCGTCCTCACGGACACGGACCACAAGGCCGGCTTCAAGACGCAGTCCATGCTGGTCATGCGCATGTTTTACTTCGTCCACCCGGGAGACGGGAGCCCGCCCAAGATCCAGGGCCCCGTCTACCAACCCGACCAGGCGCCGGCGAACACGAGCAACCGGGAGTTTTTGTCCAACTTTGTCGGGAATCTACTGCGGAATGCTTTTAGCAACCTCCAGACGTGAGTACTTTTTTTCTTCTTTTTCTTCCTCGAGTCGTCTTCTCCTCCTTTTCTTTGTTCACCCACCGTCCGCAACCGCTCCTATACAAGGAAGAATAAGAGCCATGCTGACCAAGCGTTCTTCGCCGTCCTTGATAACGCCCTCCCCCTTTCATCTTGACAGTGCCCAGATTGTCGCTTTTGTGGAGAGTCTTTTCACCCTGAACACCCAGTACGACAAGTTCCGCTTGACGCTCCGGGACTTCCTCGTCTCCCTTAGGGAGTTCGCAGGCGACAACGCAGAGCTGTACCTCGTCGAGAAAGAGCAACAAGAGCGCGACGCCAAGCAGACTGAGCTTGAGCGGCGGTCCAAGGTCAGCGGCTTGATGAAGCCATCGGAGCTGGAGCCGGAGGACGACGAGTTGTGACTTGCTGAGGAACTCAGGACTGAATATGCTCCCAAGCATGGCCACGGCTATGGCATCGAGGAGGAAACTTACACGACTAGCAAAGATTCGGTAGGCGCTGCCACCGCCTCTACCTCCCCGTCTCGAACACAGGATTCGTACGACGGCTGGGAGCTCTACGGACTGTGATGCGTTCACAGCAACCCTACACCTACCACACCAGGACCTGCTTCACTTTCTCTCTCCCAACCATTTTCACACTTTCTTGTTCTTGGGTTTTTATCTGTGTAGTGATACCAATAGACGACGACTGGACGCATCCCACTCCCTGCAAACTTTTGAGATTGATCCGCTGCGAGCGAACATCCACGTCCCCTCCCCCACCAACCCAGCGCCTCAGGAATCAGCGGTATGAAGAGGACAGGGATGTTAGGCAAGGAAAGATTGATGGAGAACAAGGAAGGGGCGCCCTTCCCAGTCGACTCTTTGTCACGCCCCGATCACGGGAGGGATGCCATCATCGGCCGAGGCCAGTCAGCCAAAGACGGACCTTCAGGAGGTTGGGCTTGTACCGCAAAGATGAGGTGACGAAACGCGAGGCGGGGGAACTAGAAAAAGGGGCGATCGCGACACCGAAGGGGACGTTACCGGGATGATATAACTGTAGTAAGCAGATCCCAGCAGAATACACACTACTATACTGTTCGTAGAAACGAGTTAAGAGTTCGTGTCAATTCGATAGCGTCTTAATCAGGGGTAACAAGAAGAGACCGTCGTTTCCCCCCTCTCTTCCTCTCTCTTTGCTTTGTTTTCGCTCGTGGCACAGCTGTGGCGTGAGTTCGGAGGCAAGGCAGGGCCGCGGCCGAGGGACCCAGGAGAGGAAGACATCTGTGTCTAAAGACGATTTGAGAGTTGCAAGATATCGGTGATGACACACTGCCCCATCGTCTGCCCAAACTGGGCAAAGGGGACTTGTCGCGTTCTGGACCGGGCAGTGAGTTGTTAAATCCTTCTTGACCGGATCGGATCGGAGGGTAGAGATGGGAAGCAGAGATGAAGCAGATGTGTTGGAGGGGTACGCGGTCCCGGTTCATCATCCGGGGTGTAACTGTCGTGTTTTCCCTCTTGTTGGGAAACCGACTAATCGAGTGTCTACTTAGTACACTTAACCGCTTCAAGCGGGGAGCGTGGAAAGAAACACAAGGTCTTAACAGCACGGCACAGTGGCCAACGGGCGCCACGGGATCAAGCGAAACGAGACAAAGAAGACAGAAAGAAGAAGAGGTTTGTTCGAGGCGTGATCTACGTACGACCTGCGTCGTCCATATGGGTAGGAGTTGGGCCCCACACTGCAATTCTTCCCTTGGTATCTTAAGCAGGTCGGAACAGAGGGGACAGTCATACAAAGAAACACACAGTCATACGATCTCCAGGGACCGATGGCGCGACGCTGCACGTTCCCGAGACCAGGCTGAACGAAGTCACGGCCTGGCCGTCCTAGACGTCCCCATTGTCACACATTTTCAATCGCTCCCAGTCGGATGGCAGGCCGACCTGGTAGAGACAGCGGACAAATCCGAAACCTGGGGCGGGAGGGATGGGGAGCCTGGGAGGGGAGGTCACCGGCAAACTTGGACAAAGGCAACCGCTGTGCACGCACCGGCTGTATCTGGTGATCTCTCGGGTGGCTGCTGCGGTTTGCGGCCGGCCGGCGGGCGAGACCATGCCTGTTGATTGGGGAGGACGGGAGCAACTTGGTGATGGGTGACAAGTGACAAGTGACGGGTCACGGGTCACGGGTCACGGCACCAGCGGCGGTCGGCGTCGGCCAGATGGATGGGCGGATCATCAGCCGTTTTCCCTTCGGACGCCTGCTTTCACCGTAACACAAACACACCGCCCCCCCTCGTACAAGTGTCGTACAACACGCCCCAAGCTCCATCGGTTTTCTGGTTTTGACGAGCGCCCCCTCCCCCCAATCCACGGACTGGTCCAGTGTAGCCCCGGCCACGAAGAGCAACAAGATGAACCGCGACGGAGGAGAGGAGGACCGTGCCACTCCTGGAGGCATGGCCAAGATCCCTCCTGCTAGCAGGCCTCGGAAAGGCCTTGCGTTGCACGGAGACACGAAGAGTTACACGGCTTTTTGAGAGCCCATGTTGGGCTGGCGCTCGATCGAGGCGTGTGCATTCTGCCACCCTAGAGACCAGTGCATCATGTAGGGGAGCGAGTTGAACGACGAGAGCGGCAGGGGGAATGGGTATAGGTATGGGTATGGGCACAGCGCGGACCAAGTTCCCCAACCCCCTCTATGAGCACCACCCACTGAGAAAGCAAGAGGAAAGGAGGAAAAATCGAAGTTTGGTTTTTTGCACCATAATGCCAAGCTGCCAAACACCTAGTGGTGTGTACTCGAGTCGTCTACTACGTACTAGAGCCTTAGGGGGCGCCTAGGCGAGCTTCGGGCTGCATAAGGGCGTTGCGACGAACCAACCCAGTTGTGTGTTAGACCCAAACCAGTCCTCGTCTCGCGGACAGGCAAGAACTTGCAGCAACGAAAGAATGTTAGCCCCGGATGCCTCCGATTGTTCCCCCTCTCTTTTCCAGTGGCGAGCTGAAAAGAGAAAAGTCCTTTACGCAGTTCGCAGTAGCAGCGAACCACGTTTGTTATGGGTTGGTTTTCCTTACCTTTGCCCCTCTTTTCCCTCTCTTATATTGTAATTCGTGAGGAATCTTTCCTAATCGGGCCCGACAGCCAGCCAGGGCTTCGCCCAATAGTGCTGTCGGCGACAGAGCCAGGTCCTAGAATGATCAACAATACAGTCGTTCGAAAGTCGGCACACAATAGGATCTTCGGGCTCGACGCGGGGCCTCTCTCCAGCTGAGGAGGCAACCGGAGGACAAAAACCCACACAGCCATTTCCACGAGTAGGGAGGCTTAGTAGGGACTAGGGGCGTTTGTCACCTACCTTAACTATGTGTGTGTGCCACGAATGGCATAGCTCAATGCTGTGTCACCACACAAACAACCACAACAACAAAGGCAGGCAGTCGCTCAGCTCTCGTCCTGTCCGGCGCCGCCTTCCCGACGGGGATAGAGGCGGAAGAGGCGAGAAGAGGAGAGGAGGAACATTTGGGAAGACAAGGCAAGGCAAGTCAACGCCTATCCCAAGCATAACGGGGCTTCGGGGGCGTGACGGGATGCGGAGGGACATCCGCCCCCGGCGAGCACACCGCACTAGCAGTCAACTCTCCTTTTTTTCCCCTCCCTCTGATCAGCGGCGGCGGCGGGGGGGAAGACGTTGATCTTGTCCGCTTGTGGCTAACGCTTCGGCGAGAAAAGAAATGAAGAAAAAGAAACTTTACACCCTTCTTTAGCTTGTGACGAGTCACAAATGACTGCCATAGCAGTAACATACCGGGCAAGCCTGCTCCCCTCCTCTTGCCTCGGTCTTTGCCATCAGCCTTCTTTCTTAATCGGGCGCAGCTGCAACAGAGTGTGTGGGTGGATTTGGCTATACGTGCCTTACCTAGCAACGAGCAAAGTGCTCGCTAACATCGAGAGGCGTGTACCGGCGCGATGGCGGCAGGGTACCGCTTAGAGGAGGCTGTCAAGTTTATTGTCAGGTTTGATGCTCCTCCGATCTTCTATGTCTGATTATCTACACTTACACAGTATTCTACGTATCACTAAGGTCTACGGTGCAAGGTGCGGAGGAGGGGAGGACGAACATAAAGCAGAGCTAATTGCTCAGAAATCCCATGCGACCTGGTCACTCACGCCGCCCGAGCATCTCCATGATCCACGCCGTCCGGGAAACCCCCAATCGTCAACTAAACCGGCGGGGAAGCCAAGGTGGACATCTCTGGCATCTGCAGGGACGAGCTGGCCGGCGGGTATGACGGGCGCAGCGAGGCTGCGTCCTCCGGGTTACCGGTTACCGGTGTTCGGGAGCAGGCGGCTAGCGATGGGAGTGCGGCGCCAGTCACGAAGGGCGAGATTTAGCGGCTTGGGAGGATAACGGTCAGGGACTGAAAGGGAGAGGGAGCCGTTATTCAACGACGCTTGAGTCCGCCCTTCTCTACGGACGGAAACTAGGAGCGCGACACAAGCAAACTTGCACTGTGACTACGTACGTACTACTACGTACCTACCTGCGTAAGGAGTCAAGGGTCGGGCTCGTGATCGTCAACCTCGAGTGTTGCCGATCCAGGCCAACAAGGAGGCACCGACGATTTGCACCTATAACATCCGGAGTACATGGAGACCGGGGACCCGTTGGAAGGATTTTCTAGAGACATTACGGCAGCGAAAAGTGGATGCGGCGTTCGCAACCACGCACGCCGGGGCCTAGCGGTCCCCAGAGTCCAAGCCTCCAACGTGCCTTACCGTAATGTTGTGCCGTCTCCCGTGCTGTGCAAGCTAGTCCACCCAACTACGTGCTATGTAAGGCCGGCGGTCGAATGCGACTGGCAGCCATTTTGCCAGCATCGCATTTTTCCTGTGTTGTTGTGGGCGTGGCGTGGCTATGAATGTTGGGTGGGTGCTCGGCTGTGTGCATTTTTTGACTTGGTTGATGATGGTGTGGTACCACTTTTGCTTCCCCCCCTAGACCTGTTTGTTGCCATCCGTCCTCCACCCCTCCCCCTTCCACCATCGTTTTCATACTAGGGTGGCGAAACGGCAGAGAATGGATGAAAGTGGGCGTGATGAGAGGGGAGGAGGAAAAATTAAAAATTGATGCACACCAAGGACTCGTCACATGAGCACCTTTCCTGTGACGACACCCCGTCTAGAGAATTCGCCCCCCAAGTTTTCCTTGCTTTGGAGCATTCTAGTGTCAACACACCAGGCACTTAGCACGTAGTTGTAGAAGAGGCTGGACCTGCGTCCAGGATGTGACGCTTTCAAGGTCAGGCTATCGAAGGCAAAGATGCGTCTTTTCTCTTTTCATTTTTAGCCTCCTCGTCTTCGTTTCTCCCTGCCTCTGGAGGCGACAAATTTGAGTACTGCGAGTACAGACTAGGCTAGTAGTACTCTGTACACTAGTACGTAGCAGACAGTAGCGTATTCATTACCATTCATCCTTGTGGTTCGAGAAAGGTGACCGGATCCCGGCCATTGGTCTGTTTGACTGGGTGTCACCAGTGCCATGGGGGAGGGAAGAAGGGCTCGGCTGCTAGGCTGCCCGGCGCTTTTCCTTATCAATCAGCCCAATGCAAGGGAGTGAAGAAAGAAAAAGGAGGGAAGTTTGGTGTACTAATAGGGATAGTTGGTACGTAGCAAGCAAGGGAGGAGAGGAGAGGAGAAGATAATAAGAACCAACAGTCGCTTCGGCCCCGTGCGCTGGATCCTAGCCACCTATCATACTAGTAGGCTTGGAAAGTTGGAACTAACAAGGCGGGTGCTTGTTTCCCTTTCTTTTTCTTTTCCTGCTTGCAGGCGATGGCTCACTGGATGCTGGGAAGCAAGGGAGGAGAAGGAAGCTATCTATCCGTAGTAGTGAAGTGGGAAGAGCACTAGCCTAACTAGGCTTGCTGGCGAATTGCCTCTTCGGGAGGTAGTGATTCGGACTCTATCCGTACGGCGATACACTATGGAGTACCTTTTCCTACTCGGTAGCTACCTCACAACCCAAACTTGTTTTGCTTGGGTCGGTGATCAACTGTGATGAGACCCGCAGCTATGGCACTGGGCCCTCGGCCGTGGTTGATGATCAATAGTTGACGAGCACGCAAGGGATAGTTATGACGAGAGCAAATTCCGCCTTGCCCCGCATGGATGTTTTGATGATGATACGTACGGATTACTTTGATGATACCACTACGTCCAGGCCAGGTTTGTATCCGTACTGTTAGTAGAATGGTCAAGTAGTGTCAGACGACGCTAGCGCTGAGCCGTGCAATGCTGTTGGTGCCAACGGATAGACAAACCCAAAACACCAAATTTCGATTCTCCTCGGGGAATTTTGGTTGAGCATGTCTACCCTGTCGCCCCGCCACCGCCCCCTAGAGCCCCTTCAGGCCTTGACCCATCCAGGATTCGTCTTGATAGGACGGAGAGTGATGGACGCAGAGGAGAGGTCATTCAGGAATGTGATGAGAGCTGCAGCATGCGAGGCTCATCACCGCCGAGCTCTCCAGTCCCATGACATCGGGATATGGTGCAACCGTGCGGCTCGACCGGACGGACCATGATGATTGGGTGGTTGGGATTTGGTACGCAATTCTACGCACCTTAGTGTGCCCGAATTCTGTCTGTCCGTGTGGTCTCCCTTGCTTGCACGCTTGGTTACTGGCTTGGTTGCTTGGTTGTTTGTGGTTTTGCCTGCAGGGAAATCCAGAAAGGGCAAAGATTAGTTTTCAGTTCCATCTCACGATGTACATAGGTACCTACTAGTAGTCCATCGTACACCGCACTAGGCACCTACCTACTGCGCTGAATTTACAACAGACCGTTCAATCCTGGGTTCATCACACAATCAGCCTGCAGATGCACCATTTGATACTCGTCACACTGGTCGTTGGCCTCGTCACTTGACAAGGGCTGTGACAACAATGACAATGACAACAATCAACCACTACTATCACCGAGTCTTGCTATTATTGTATGATCAGCGGCTACCAGCACTCAGCTCCTGGTACACTATGAGCTCTGAAGGGGACATTGTTTCGGGTCTCCTGCTAGGTGATCAGCTAAGCGAACATGGAATTTGTTAGCTTCAGTGACGATTGGCGGCTGGCAATAAGTAGCTCCATTGCTTTCCAAATAAGTTACCCCTACGTCTTGCGTAAGCAGGTAATTACCTAGCTCTGCAAGATTACTATGTTGTGACCACCCAGTTCACCGACAACTGCAGGGCGCACTCCTCGTTTCGTCTTGTTCGGCTTGCCAATACGCGGTGCGAAGCAGCATCACAAGACGGGGTCCCAGCTTGACATCGCCAAGAAGTAAAGAAATTGTTACTTGTTCGTTTTACACTATGCCTGAGAATGTGCTGCAGTGCTGCGGCATTTCGTAAAAAGAATGCGGGGGATGTGTTCGGCTGAAGCCTGGGGTGGACATTTTTGGTGGAGGGTTTGCTATTTGAAGCAAGGATCCATCCCCCGTTAGCGCCGCCCCCAGTCCTAGCGCTACTGCATTAACACGGCGTCAAGCTGGCTGCACAGGAATCAGGCACTTACGGAATGGGAACTTTTGTACGTACGCAATACTCCGTAATCTAGGCATCTGAGTGTGAGCAATTGTGAAGTAAGGATGCCCGGATGCCAAATTACCAAATTCCCCGGGCCTTTGCCTGCTGAGAGATGACAAGGAGACTCAACAGTGAAAGCGCGTCGGCATCAAATTTGGGAATTTTGCATTGCGAAGCTGCAACCCCGATGTAACCCCAATAAATCTGCAAAACCCAGTCGGTCAGGGGCCAAAGTTCCCCTTGATGTTCAAAAAGGGAAAATCACTCTCATCGTGGAAGAAGCCGCAACACCAATTCGCAAAAGGGGAAAAAAACTCGATGATGAACCCCCCTGGCTCGATTTGCCTGCCCATCCCCCTGCTCGCGCTGTTGTTTGGGTGCCCCTAGCTGCCACCACTGCGGAGCATGGCCCTTCGTGGTGGATTCCGCACAAGGTAGGCACTACTAGGTAGGTAGGTACTCTGCTGTGATGGGCAGCGTACCTACACCCCTCCCCCTGGTCCCTGTCCCTGGCTGGATGCTGACGCCCCTGCCTTTTGTCTGATCTCTGACCTCCGGAGGGCTTTCTCCAGACACGAAGACACTGTTTAGCACTTTAACCAGGGCCAGTGCAATACCGCTTGTCTGCAGTCTTCCAAAGCCAGCGACATTTCGATACACTGAAGGGGCTAAGACTGCAGGCTCGGCATCTGTCCAATGGATAGAGCTGAGATATGGTGGAGAAAAAAAATACCTTGACAGGCGAGTGACCCTCCCTCATGGTCTCTTACTGCGTAATAGTAGGGTCTCGTAGCCTCATGATATCATGATCATATGGTGCAAACCGAAATATTATCAGGCGAGCGTCAAAATAGGAGGTGGAGCGGCTCAGTAATCTGAACTCGTGGGTAATTTTCTGTAGGCACGCTCCGTGCGTCAGGTACCAGGCATACTCTGCGCATTAATTTACGCAGGACGTACCTACCAAGTAAACAAAGCTACGGCCTTTCCTAACGCTGGGACACACTATCTTTTCCTGCAGGGCGATCATGGAGTTAAGCGGGAAACAAACCTGGGAATGCAGGAGATTGGTCTGGGAAATAGCCTGCCATAATTGTCCTCTTCCTGGACTGTGACATAGCCGCTGATCGTGCCGCGGAAAACTCTGAACTAACTCTGTACCCGGCTGGCTTTAGACGGAGAATCCCGAGTGAAGCAAGAAAAATTCACTCACAACCACGAAACTAAGGAAGTAGTCAGAGAATACCTACCCAGTACCCATAATAGCACAGGGTTTCCCAATCAAATACGGGGACGTAGGTGGAATGCATTAAAAGATCGCAAGCGTCGAGGCGAGCTGAACCTAGCGGAGGAAATCAATAGTCAGCTCACAAAAGCCCACCGCAAGCCCCCAACAGTACGGCCGAGAGATAGGTAGCATTGAGGTCAGTGGGTAAAGCCACTAGAACGGCGGCCAAAAAAAAGATGAACAAAACCTCTTTCAGGCTAAGCCGAGCCTGAGCATGATGGAGTCTCGATGAGTCCACTTCTGTCGTTTCCCCCATTTTCTGTGTTTTGAGGGAGTGCAGAACTTTGTCCACTTCTTTTGATAGGTGATGCAGGAACAAAGATTATAAAAAAACACACGGGCTGAGCAGTGTCCCGTAATGACGATCGATCAGTCCGTGCCTCGTCTACGACATCAACCGGGACCCATGGCCCCTGGAGGCGCTACAAGCCATCCCCCTGATCGAGAGATGATACTAGTAAATGGGAGACCTTTTCAATGAGTCTGTGCGGCCCACACAAAAACGAACCAGACTAGTGCGGAGAGAAAAAAGAAGAATGGCAAGAGAGATACCAAAAGTAGCAAAAGCGAGACATCCGGGTTGCTCACGAGGCAAACAAAAGGAAAAGAGAAGCAACGGATGCCAGCTGAACAATTGACGGAAACGGAAACGGATTCGAAGACCAATTGCACCAAGTCCGCTCAGCTCGTCCATCGACCAATCATTTCCACACATCCACGTCGCCATCGGTCCCCCTCCTTGCACTTGTGAATGAACCCTCCCGTGCAATCTAATGAACTGCTACTGCGGGGCAATTTCCCTTATCTCGAGCAAAAAACCCAGAGGAAAGACGGAAGAGAGCGGATTTTGGCGGGACAAAACGTGGGGGCTGGGGTGGGCAAGAGAGGGAGCTTGGGGGGGCTTGTGAACAGGTCAACGGAAGTGGCCCTGTCAGGTTGCCCCGTGCGTCGGCTTCTTCCCCGCTTGATGCAAGGGGACACACATAATAACACCACAAGCACGCAACTCAGCTAGTGTCCGGATAGGTAGGCAACACAATTCAGTGAGCAGAAAGGAGAGTGAGAAGTAAACGCCGGAGCCAATCATTCAGCCGATTAGCCTCCTGGACTGGTGCTTGTGGCTGGCTGGGGAGGGTTTGTTGTCGTGCAGCACATGGGCATGGCGTTGGTTCGAAAAGGAGTGTCCGGAGCAACCCCCGTCGGCGGATGGATGGACGTGGTGGGTGGTGTGGGCTTTTGGAGGTCGCATGTTTGAGGGAGCTGGGCAGTGAGCAAACAGTTCAAAGGATGAGAGGGTCCGTATGGAGTGTATCCGTATGAGATTCTGAAGGCCTGACAATCGCCTGCTCACACGGTTGCTTCGGAGTAGATTATCTCTCCGGAGTACGATGAGTATCCAGCCAGTCGGTGGAGCTAACTCGACCTAGCACAGAATCAAAATCCAGCACAGGGGTACTCATAAGCACCAAGGAAGGCGCCTTTTCAAGATGAGTGATGAACCAAGCTAGATGCCCTGGCCCAGATGGGGAATGCAGGGCTGACAGGTCACAGGCCCGGTTTTCCCCATGACTTGAGAGTCTTGACCTGTTGTCCCGCTGGGTCCTTGATATGGCTATCAACCCTTCCAAGATGAAACCGGTCTAGGGCTTATGTTATCTTGTTCATGTTCACCTTGCGCCTTTCGAGAAGGAAGATATGGCCGCCGGCGGATCGATGTGAGATCGGTTCGGAAGCGGCAAGGTGTCGGCGAGGGGATGCCCGGGGGTTTGTGGGTCGTTTGAAAATACGTGCGACGTACAACGCCAATCCATACTGTATGTAGGTAGTTTGGAACGCTTGTGGTCAAGTGAGTTGAATGGGGCGAAGTTTGACATACCCCTCCCCCCCTTGTCTCGACTCAAGAATATTACCCTGTATCCGTAGTAGTAGGCAGGCCCTGATTGCCATTGCCACAATGATAGACTGAGAACCCCTGCTCGGAGGAATTGTGTACGTTCTGAATGTGAATGTGCTGTGTGTGGGTGTGTGGGTGTGTGTGTGGGTGTGTGTGTTAGTGGGTTGGTGGTGCGAAAAGTTGTGAAGTAGGCGCCTTGTGGCCTCACCAAGCCTCCGCCCAGTTGCGTCCACCTGACGTGGTGCCTTTGGGGAGAGGGGGATGAGGAGGAGGCAGCGAGGGAAATGCTATGGAGCACCTGTTTGCCCTTGTCGGGAGGCCGGATTTGGCAATTCTCATCGGGGGTTGCAGGCACGGTTGACTGAGACTTGGACGGGCTCGTGATTTGTTCGTGGGTGGCTTCCTGGGGGATGTTTCATTGCGGGGGAAGTTCTAGCGCCTGTCAGTTCTCTCATTACGAGATTGAATGAGAGGGACGCCGAGACGATTATTGATGATTCCAAACAGCCGTCGAAAAGAAGAGATCCTCTCGAGAATCAGAGTAGGGAGATAGGTAGCATGGGTTGGCGAACCATCCATCTCGCTGGACGGTCGGGTTCTGTTTGTGCCTGCATCTTATTCAAGCCCAGTGCTCCAAAAACGTCAGTCAGGTCTGTCATTGAGCTTACTGAGGAAATCTCACCTTGCTGACCTACAGAGCCAGTGAAATTGTGTGTGAGAGACCGCGAGAACTCTCGTACGTCCGTGGGTTCATTTGCGATACGGTATTTCACGATTCTACCGCCAGACCAGGGGCCGATTGAGAGTGACTTCGCTTCGTGACTGGCGTGTACGCTATAAACGCACCAAGGGACAGATCCTCATCCAGCTGACTACGAACTAGCTTTCCACTTTCTCGAATAGGTATTTTATCGCAAGGCCAAGGCAACCCAAAGAATTTTTTTCTACGCTAGGGAGCCTGGGAGCCTTCTGATGATCCCAGAATCTGCAGGTTCAAGACGCACTTGGCCCTCTGGCTCGTGAGACTAAGCCGTATCAGAAAGGTTATGACGATCCATCATCTCGACTGAGTGTCCCCGGTGGTGCTAATAAACAAGTCCAACTTGCTCCACTGGCGGACAATCCCGCTCTGTGATATCTGGGGAGGGATGAACACGGGTTTAGTTAGATCATTACCTAGATCAGCGCCAACCTGATCAACGATGATTGAGGCATGTTGTGGACTGTGCTTGTGTGGGCTGTGGGCTGTGGGCTGTGGATTGTGGATTGTGGGTTGTGAGCTCTGGGCTTTATTAGTCTGGTTGCGGATTGAATACCTCCTCTACCTACCATCCACGGGGCAGGCATCCACGGACGAATGATGGTGATGGTCAGTAGAGCTTCAAACTGCCGCATGCGAAAGTTGTCGCAGCCATGCTCTTGCACCCCATTGCTAGTCAGAGTATGTATTTCATAGAAGTAGGTACTACCAGTAGGTACGTATCCTACCCCAGACCATTGCCAAATGCTGCTTGCTTTCGTAGCTACCTAAGGTAGGTGGTAATGCCCTCACGTAGAATCACACCGGGCTTTGCTTTCCAATCCTACGGTACTCCGTACGTAAAACCCAGAATGATGATATCATCTGCCTAGTGCTCCCCACATTTGCAATTTCGATCTGACCTGACTGATTCTAGCACCAGGAGTCTCCTGGCAAAATCCACACTTCACAGTCTACACTAGCGTCGTTTGATATCATCTTGAGATAGATTCATCTGCCCGTCCTACGGTAAGGGACGGCATCGAAAAGATTGGCCGTAGGCGAGCTTACCGCAGAGTATTCTGATAGAAGCAATGCAGAAGAAGATAGTGGGCGCTGTTTCAGAAACTGTCATAGGGATCGAGAGACGACTTGGGTCGGCTCCCTATTCCTGCGTATTTGAAGCTCTTTCCCCGGCAGGCAAACTGATAACCTTGCTTAACACTCTATCCGTACGGATACTCGGAATAAGAGCGGGTAGTTAGTTCCCTTGGCCTCTACATTGGTCCACGACGCTTCGCTCCTAGCAAAATCTCGTCATCTTTCTCAAGATTCGGCCGCAACTGGCGAGAGATAAGCCACTTCGCTTGCCACATTTCAAGATCTCTGATGGATATCAACCTTAATGAGACTGCCTATATCGAAGAGAGGGGCAGTAGGCGAAAAGTGCTCGACCACGTCTACGAAACGCGGATGTTATCAGTTTCGAGATCCGCGCCAACCCTCAAAAAAAGCCCCTCTGTCTTATGCATGTAGGGTATCGCAGGATGGGAGGTGCCTGGCGGATGGCGAGCCTATCTTGCCAACTTGTTGCTATCTCTCCAGTTCCCCACCACACTCTGGGAAGTCTGGCAGTGCGGATGCATGAGAGTGAGCCATGAGACAAGTTCTTTGCTAGTGCCAGACTGCTAGGTGGACAGCAAAGCCGGCGGCGGCGCTGTTTCCTCGCGCCGTGCCAAGTGGGAATGGTTTCTTGGTAATGTCTGTAGCAACGATGATCGTCGTCGTCGTCGTCGTCAGTCGACGCTTGTCGACGCAACGCAACCCGACACCCTCCTTTGTGTCTTTAGAGTATGCACACCAAGCTCTCATGTCGTCCCCCGCGTCTACTGCGTAGAGTCAGGATGGACTTTAGCCAAATCGGCAATCCGAATCCTCGACGGGGCAGAAACCGCGTAGCAACGAGCCGTTTTCTATGACAGATAGCTACCCATCCAGCCGCCACCACCCATCACTAGTCGACGGTCGACCAGACGTGATCGCCCGCCAGTGTGTGTGCCCTCCCGAGGCAACCTCTTGACTTTCTCTACCCCCCCTCTATTATGCAATCTGTAGCTCCTGATACGTGTTACCAGGGAATGCAGGCAAGACAAGGCAAGATGATCCCCTCCTCCCGGTGCCTATCCCACAGACATTTCGGCGCTACTGCGAAATCACTGCAGCAAAGGTTCCGTTGGGAGGTTGAATTGGTGGCGACAGATTTGCCTCCCTTCGGGCCCCTTGGATATTGGTCGAAAGCTGTCTCATCAGCATGCAAGGTGAGGTTGCGGAACGTGGGGAAGCAGCCAACTGCCCAGCCATCATCCTCCCTGAATCCTCCGCCCAACGAGTGAGCTAGTATGCGCAGGGACAATGTGGTTGATCAAAACAGTCGGCGGCAGCAGTGCCTTGGCTGGAGCTCTGCACTGTACATAGTAGTGAGAACCGTGAGGAGGCGTCGAAGACGTCCACCAACAGCTGCTCCAGTAGCACCTCCTTCACGTTCTCTGCCCGCATTGCCCTCCTCTGCGCTCCCTTTCCACTCCTCTCGTCTCCCTCAAAATACGCGTTAAAAATGATGCAGGTGTTCGCAAAAGCAGGTTAGCTCAGGCCAAGGGGTGAGCTCTTGTTGGCTAACGGACGAAGAATAAGTGGGTATCTGGGAGTGGCCGGGGCAGGGGCAGGGGTTGCCTGTCTTTTGTCCTTGCCTGTCCAGTGCTCACACCACTTTTTATTATGTACCTATCCGTAGGTAGTGCCTTGCGGTGGTACGCACATGTACGAAAACTAAGTCGACGGATACCAACCTGATGCTCGCTGTGGCCTTGCACTTCTCATGTGTCCAAGTCGAAGGGGAATGCCATGCTCACCTGGATGGTGCACTGGGACTGTGTTCTCTGGTACTCTGCGGTGTAGAGATCCCCTCACCTGGATTATGGACATGCAATGCTCGTACATCCATCGGAAGACCTAAACCCCGTATCAAAGGAGGAAATAAAGAAAAAGAAGAAAAAAACCAATCAAGATATTCTCCCTGCCACCATTCCAGGGCCCAGTCCAGGGCCAGCAAATGACTAAAGGGGCAGACGGCAGCACCCTTATCCGCAAAGATGTACACTACGCAGTACGCAGTATGTAGTGTACCTGGGAAGACCATGCTTCCAATCAGCGCGTTGTTCCAAAATGGCAAAGGCGTGATATTTCCCCAGACTTTTCTGCACTGCGCAAGGGAATCTTGATTGGGCAAGGCCGACTTGGTCGGATTCTCGAAGCACGCAGTTTCCCACAGTCGGTTTGGCGGTTCTTTCTCTCCTCTTTGAAATTCTTGCCTTCTCTCCCCTTGCTCTCCGCCAACCTTGCTTGGCTTGTTGGAGCTTGAGAGTGCCCTATCGCCTTCTGCTACTCACCAACCCCCCGAAATGGCAAGATTGGCCATTTATTGCTTTAGGTGTGCAGCAGCCAATGGCGTTCGCATGGGGCCAACCAGTGGGAGGAAAGGCCCAGTTCCAGTGCTGCGAGAGTGCGCTGCATGCGGACTGAACTGATCTCAAATTGTCCCTCGCTGTTGAGGGTACGGCGTACATCGTATGGTGGCAGCGGGTAACTGTGGTGGTGGACTGGGTGGGCAACTAGGTGGATAACCACGGACAGAGTGGACAGAGTGGACAGAGCGAGTGAATTGTGGAATATGGATGGACACTGGATGGACACTTGGATGGTGTGGGAGTTTGCGTGATGGCTTGATTTCCGTATGATTTCTCTGTTTGCAGGACGTCGTACTGCATTCTGTAACTCAAGGCACACTTCCCACTCGGTTGGCCTCCAGCCAGCCATTCAAAGATGGGGAAGCGCTCTCTGCCAGGCTCTTTTCCTCTCAAGGTCCCTCTCTAGGTCCTCTCTCTCCCTTCTCCCGTCCCTCCGTCCCTCACTACAAAGTAAGGTACGTACAGATAGTATCTCTCTTTCCCTGTGGCTCTAAAAAGAAAACCCCCACGCTCGCCCAATCTTCCACTTGACAGCCCCGAGACACCGACCCGCTTGTTTATCATGCATTCACGACTGGAAAGCCTACAGTGGAGGACTATGTGAGGAAGCAGAGTACAGCCTGCAGCAGAGCGCGAAACATCAAGAGCCAACAACAGATAACAGCAGCAGGAACCGAACAAGCGAGAGGAGGATTAACGCCCATTCGCATGCCGCCTTCGGTTTCGACACACATCTATGTGAATCTGGAACCTGAGGCTGCAGAGTCGAACAATCAAATCGACCTGAGGCTTTTTAATTTATGCTATCGGCGGCTTCGGAGGGCTCTTTCAACGCCTTAGCTGCAATGTCTCTCGCCAATGGTCTCAAGTGCCACGCAGCACTGCAAGCACGGGCAGCCACTCCACAGTACTGTCGCACACATCACATGATTCTCTCTCAGAGGGAGAGAATGCCTCAGGAGACACGGAGGACAAGTGGTGAAAGCGCTAACCGCTTTCTGTGTTAGCGTCCCCTTGGCATTGAGTCAAAAAGTGTCCTACGCGCACACCCACTTGCCCAGGAGGTCGTGCAGAGTGGCTGGCTTGGGGTCCCCTGAATGAGGCGATGATTGGCCGGTCCTAGGCTGCTATGAGCATGTTTGAGTGAGACCCACCGAAGGCGCCTGGGCACAGGGATGTCTCAGGCAATAGATACACCCCATGCTTTGCAGGCAGTGTTCGTAGGCTGGCGCTCCATAAAATTGATTGTTCACAACCACACACTGTCCGAGACCACAGTCGCCAGCCAACCCTCGCCTGAACAGAAAATTTTTTCTTCGGACCTCAATGACACACCCCCTCCATCCTTACCCCCCTGCTCGACCCATTGATGGCCCTGTTGCTGGCGCTAGCGTCTGTGGGAGCAGGCATCCTTGACATGTCTTAGGCCACCATTGCTGAGGTGCTAAGGATACCTCAACATGTTTGTACCGTTGCACGCCATTTGACGAAGGGGAATGACGAAATCGGTCATCCCAGACAAGGTACCGCAGCATCTGGAGGGCGCTAGCCCAGGCCTTGAACCACAGGTTTTGGGGTGGGTCTCTAGTGGTCATCAGGTCTTTCCTCTTCCCCCCAGCTGATGATGTACCCTCCCACATAAAATTGGTGCGTTCCTACCCGAAGGGTACAATTCGCCTACCTGCCTGTTGTTGATGATACAAAAGATCCCATCTCCCATCTTCATGTTTAGCTTGGAGAGATGGATCAGCATCTTCAACTTTCTACCTATCTGCCGTGGACCGACCTGCCAACACAGCAAGTGTTCTGTCTGTACTCTAAAAACACCATTGTACCACAATTGGATCTTTCGAGACCCTATATACCACCTGTCCACCCACCTAATCGTCGTCCTCCAGCCTTGACTCTTGAACATTAAGAGCCAGTCCTCGACTGCAGCCCAACTGCCTCCTACCGGTACCTCGCTCGATTTTCAGGACTTCCCACCACACAGCCTCAAGCGAAAGCTTTCTACTGTGTAGAACTTTCTCATGAGCACAGTCTAGGAAGACACCCTCGACCAACTCACACCAACTACCAACCTCACAAGCAAGATGTCGCTCGATATCCAGTGGGATCACCAGTTCTGCCTGGCCTGTGACAAGCAGACAGACGGTGCAACCTACTGCTCAGAATCTTGCCGACTGGCAGATTTCGAGAAGACGTCGTCTGCCGACAACTCTGGTGCCAGCTCACCAGCGTTGTCTGGTCCCTCGTACGCCTGGTCGTTCTCGAATCCCACCTCAACCACAACAAAGTTCTACCTCTCGCCCGCTTTCGACTTCAGCAGCAACACACAGCTGTCGACGCCAAGCACGACCACACCTCAGAGGTCACAACAAACCTCGATGGTTCTTCCCACCGGCCTACTTTCGCCTTCGAGCTCCCATTCGAGCCTGTCCTCCATGGGCAGCAATCCCCCTAAAGCCACCGAAGCCTATCAGCTTTCTGACAAGGCCAAGAGGGAACTACAAGCTTACGCCAGCTCCTTCGAGCAAGTGAGGTTGCAACGCCGACGATCGTACTAGACGCTGCTCTCGAATCCTTCTTTTTTCCCTTTGTTCAACATCACTAAAGGACCGATTTCTACACGCTTCACGGATACCCTCTGCTCTACGAAACGCACGATAAACTCTACTCTTACATCGACCACGAACCAGCAACTGCTACTATCACTTTACCACGATACACATCTCCTATACATCTCCTCATACTCTTTTTGGTTTGTACGAGAAAAAAAATTGGGCATCACACTGGAGCACAGCATCTTCTACTACAAAAGTTTGGTCAAAGACGGGACAACAAGGGTCGTTGATTGGTGTTTTTCCACCTGGCTTTCTCTCCACGAGGCGTCTTTTATGGGCTCACCAGGGACTGGATGAAAGGACTTGTATCACGATAAACTGGGGAAATGCCATCTTGCTTGCTTTGCTTCTCGGATTTGTTTTCTCTCCTGTTTGGAATGGGCGAATATGTGCAAGGAAATCCTACTCTGATATGATATCAGCCACCACATGGGGACACATGGAATACTTTTTTGGACCGGGGCGTTGGAACAGAACACGGAGGCACTTTAGCTGCGGCTGATGGCCAGGTGGTATCTCAGGAGAGATACCTGCCGCCTGCAGAATGGATAGACCGACTCATTTTATTTAGTTTTCCTCTCGTTGAGGAGGGTGGGCTCCAGAGCCATTGTGGCTCTTCATGTTTGGGCTTCTTGAGCCAACATTTAGGTCTGCGGGGTTGGCCGAGGCATCTTTGCACTCTTGCACGATGTCTGCTGGCCCAACCTCCTCAGATTTAGTTTGCCACCACAATGGACAAGTTCCCTACCTCCTCGCAAAACTCTTTCGTTCTATTAATGCCATCATTTGACTTTGCGATTTGTTCCTCGTTGGTTTCGACGGCTGGTCTAATTGACTACTACCTACCAACCTGGAAGATACCAAGTTTTGCACTTCGTCCCAGCTTGGGTGGAAGTACATGGTAGCCGAAGTGCTGTGAGCAACACACACGCACACATCTAGAGACGCTACGCACCCAGACACTCACTCAAGCTCACAACCCCGCCAAGCCCTCGCACCTAACTTGAGGTGGTAGTTGTGCATCTTTGCCTTCCTGTCTAAGACTCCCGAATCGAGACAGAAAGCAGGCTAGCCAATCCATCAATCTTCATTCAGTCCTGAGCGGTTGGTTGGATCACAGAAGCTTCAGCTGTAGTTCAATCGCGACCGCCAGCCGTGAACACCAAGCTCTCCTTCCCTCCCTTGCCGCCCTACCTAACCACCTACCTACTCTGTACCCACCGACTTACTTTATTTAGCCTTACACGTAACAAGCGGCTGTGTTCCGCGATCGTCCTCGCCTCTACCGAGTCCACCAAGTTGGCAAGAGCCCGTCCACGTATCTCCGCTATGCTAAAAGAGGGTAACAGAGTAAGGTTAGGAGCGGCTCGACGTTAAGACCTCATACGTATAGCCCACTGGAAGTCACGCGGCACGCACCGGTGGACGAAATACCAGAGACTCGGGCACCACTAGACCACCATACTAGTACGCATTATCCGTTAGCTACCAGAGGAAACCGGCCTACTGGGCATCGTGAAATATTTTTTTTTTCCTTTGTTTTTCTTCCCTGCTGTTCTGCGCTTTGATGGGTAGCGCCGAGTACGACGCAACACCCGGCGTAATTTTTGTCGTCGCTCTGATTCCCACCCAGCATTCACCGGCGGCACCTTCCTTTACTGATCTGGCATTTTGGGGAACAACAAGAGACATTTCACTTTTCAGGTCACTCCGTACCTCGTTCACTAGGTGGTCACTAGGCGGAACACCAGAGGAAGGGAAGAAAAAGAAAGAGCAGGGCCGAAAAATTAACGTTCATGCTAAGGGAAGATCGATCGTACACTTCCTATGTACGTGTACGTCGTACTATGGATACCTATTGTACTGTGTGGTGGCTAAGCCAGTTAATTGCCTGCCGCCTTTAAGGGCCATGGAAGCGATAACGACAGACATGGCGACCACCAACGAATTTTTTTTGTCAGTTCCTTCCTCCTACTTCCACCAAATTACACTTGGGCTCTTCAGCAGAATCCGATGGCTGCGTCGTAGCCATTATTCAATAGTGGTTATGTTATTACACAGGCAGCCACTGTGCACCCAAGGCGGAGCGCTCTTTCTGCCCAAGTGAGGCAAAGAATTGTCACAGTTCAACCAACAACCGCTAACAATACGCCCTCTCTAAGTTGGACCAAGCCGTTTCAGAGCGTCCCGGAAAGGACTTTCTCTTCTTTCTCTTTCCTTCTCTGCCCCGTCTGAAGTTCTTACGTACGGGAAACAAGCTTGAAGGGGAACAATGTGACTTTTGCCTGTAGCGGGCACGGAGATTTTGAAGTGAGGCTAGCGCAAACTGACGACACTTGCTTCTTCCCCCCCTCTCCTGAGCTCATTCTTCGCGGTAAGATGATGATTACGCCTAGCTGTTTTCTCTTCCGATCATGCTTCCGTTCAGCCTTTTCCCGTTTCCCCAATTTCATAGACCTGCTTGTTTCTTCTCTCTCTCGGTACTTTCCCTCTGTGGATACCTAGGTAGACCTTTGCCTTTTCATGTTGCTCGGGGGTATGGAGAAGCTCATGGAAGCTTCGGGAGCTGCTACGAAATAGTGCCGTTCCAGGCACGATCCCCCTATCCGTGATACAAGGGCTTGTTTAGGTGTCGAGCGAGCTCTTGGAGCTTAGCTCTAGGACCGACCTGTTGGAACATGGTCAAACCCTACATCTGTGCACCACGAGGACAGTTGGGAAGATGAAAGCTGTCGTCTGGATGACGTTGATCAATTCTTCCACCGGACCTGCTGGTGTTGTTGTTCCACACTCCACCGGGCTGTTTCAGCGTCTCTCTGCAGAAGCTGCCATGATGCCTGCTTGACGGACTCGAAGTGAGTTCACCGGATCCGGCTATAACATCATCACAGCGGTGGGTGGTGCTTGGCGACCTTCTCTTCCCCCTCCCTCAAGCTTCTCACAAGGCTCTCCCCTCATGCTCTATCTTTGCCAGGATGCCCTTGGATCTCGAACCCCTCGTAACTTCCGACCCTGATCGAGATCCTTTCTCCAAGTGGTGACATACTGTTTTACTGGGTATGCTTGGGGCCCTTCTCGGCGCTCTCGCGGAAGTGCCGGTTTGAAGAACCATTGAGGTAGATTGGGAACCATGGAAAGGCAGAGAAGGGCGAAAGCGGGGTGGCAACAACGAAGGAACAACCAAAACAGTATCGAGATTTGAAGGGCTGGAGCGAACCAACAATGCCACGTACCTGCACACGGTCTCGCTGCAACCAGACAGCACACCTCGGACAATGGCAAGGCAGGTGCCTGCATGTAAATGCAGATTATATGAGTAGGTACCGATGTGGCCAACTATCTACAGTTATTGTGAGGGCAATGACGAGAGCCATCCCTTCCGTAATCTTACAGGGAGAAGAGCCTGCCCAGTGAGGTAGGCCGCATGTGCTTCATGCTGATGGCTCATTCATCTATTCTACAATCTAGGCTGGTAGCCTTGGGATTCTTGGATGGCACCCTTTCATGATTTACGGGCATTAATCGTCAGGAGAGACAGATAGCACTAGCAGTATGGCAGAATGACGATCACGGCACGGCAAATTCCATATTGCGAGCGAAACGGGGGATTGGGTTGGATGTGCAATGTGTTTTTCTGCAGTCCGCGGGTTAGTTCTTGTCCTCCGCGTGCCGCCCCTCAGTTCCATGCCATGACTTGAACCCCCATGCGGTGATGATACGGACAACATTGGAAAGGAGTCAATAGCCAAAGTCCGACCCGTGGTCTTCCCAATATCAAGCCGTTCCCAAGGGCGGCACGGAGAAAAAAAAAAAACAGTCACAATAGAAAAAAAAAGTCAAATCATAATCTGTCGATCAGATCATTGCGACTCTGCTTGTTGGGATTTGCAAGGTTTCAGTACCTGCCGCTTGCAAACTGGCCATATTTTGAGACTGTGGCTGCCAAACGTTGGTTGGGCGGTCACTGCCACGCTGCCACTGTAGCAGTGGGGTGTCAACTTGTCAGGTTTGAAGCAACAGCAACATCCAACACCCGCCCGGGTCGTCCCCGTCTCTTGCGCAATCAATCTGAGAACGGATCACCGACCCTTGTCCCTGGCTGGCAAGCTGGTTTCCCGACGCCCGACTGTTGTTAGTGTGGACAAATATACCTCCTCTGACAAGCAGCTATGCTGGTTCATTACGGATAATAGAGAGAATTCAATCACACCAAAATCACAACTCATTACGGAGTACGTCCTTGTCGAAGCGGGGTCGGCATAAAGGTTGAAACGAGCATGGGTCACATTACAGAGTATAGAGGGGATGCTGACCAAACGCGTGCTGGGAGTACCCCATGGTAGGTTCTCCATATTAGCTAGGCCAGAAGGCACCTTAGGTAATGCTGTGTTTTCTCCAGCGGACCCGGGCGCGGGACCAGCTCTGAAGCAGCGCTGAATCAGAACCCTCGACGTCTCTGCGGCCCAGCGGCCCAACCTAGGTGCGGACAACTTGCTCATCGACCGATCGAATCCACTTACGCATACACAACATTCCGTCAATAACGGACCAAGTGAAGGTATTAGTCACAGACAGCTCTTAGGTAGCCCGCACGCTGAATCGCAAATGGCCTCTTCGGCGGCGAGAAAGGCTACCCTAAACCAATTCGTATGGTCGAAGTCGTCAGAGTGTCAGAGGATTAGACCTTTTGTCGGCGCGGGTCGAGGCCATTCGCAAAAGCCTACCTCGTAGGCACAAGACAAGACGGAAACATGTCGTTGGGTGGGCATATTGAGCTTGTGCTTGCCGACTGCCGGGTCCGTCTTCCGCAACCTTAATCTCAATCTGAATCGAATGGCGAGCCCCCTTCCCTTCCTGCTTTCTCCCCTTGCTCGAGGTGTTGTTATTGTTTTTTTGTCGTTGTCGTTGGCCCTACGAGGATGCACTGCGAACGTACAATGAAAGCTCAAACCTCGGGGCCGACAAGCGAGAGTAACACGGGCAGGCGTCAGGCAAAATCCATAAACGCCCCTGTCTTGACCCCCTGGAAACCCTCTTCACAGGTGCCAGCGAGCCGCCGCCCGGATCGGCCGGTAGGCCCCCAACTTCTCCCGCCGTTGCTTCGAGGGCCCGAGCTTGGTACGAAAATCTTCCGCCCATCGCCTGCTCTGTTGGCCGATGAAATCAGACCACCGAGGCCAGAAAACGTGTCAGCCACCGCGCCATTCAGCATCTGCCGTCTCTGGCAGGTTGTGGGGGTCGCCCGCAAAATGGATCTCTGAATGGATCTCTACGCAAGTATGGAGATGTTCTGTACAGATCCGTACGCTCTTAGAGAGTTCTCGCATCCTTACGGATATAGCACAGTTTTCCCACACGTTTGGCCCCCCACCCGCCTTGCTACGGTGATGTTCCGAAGGTGTCTCTACCCGTCTCGCCAATACGCAGTACACACAAATTGGTCTTGGAGGGGGGTAGGGTTAGATGGGACGATAATATCTCGAAGGCGACTCCGGTTTCGTACCGAATCTCATCTCTTTCATCTCGGAAAAGGGAGAAGAGATGGGAGAAGAATCGACGATCAAAGATGCGAAATCTTCCCACTCTCCGCCGGCATCGGACTTTTCGATACGCATCCGCCATCCCATTCGGCAGCAACGAAAAGGCAACGACAATGGAACCGGGCGAGGCAGAAGGGAGGGGGGAAGGGATGAAGAGAGGGATGGAGGCGTGGACTGAAACGTCATCATGGCCTGCTATTTGCTGCAGAGAAACATGCAGGTCCCCGCATCCAGTGGTTTGTGTGGTTGGCTCCAGAAAATGTTTCTGCTTTTGTTCCCTTGAGAGGCTCTGTAGCTAGCACGTAGCCAGGAACAAGCTCTATGGCAGGCTGGTGCCCGAGATGTGGTTGCAAGTAGCGGGTTCCGAAGCCTGCTGCCCGGTTTTCTCCACCATTCATTCCACTTACGTGTTACTGGACGGGTATGTGCCGCGTTACGTACCTTTCGCGGCGGAATGCCTTTAGAGGAAGTGCCGTCCAGCTCATTTCCCAGAAGGCTGCTACCTATGCCATACGGTGAGTTCCTGCGGCCAGTCTGGTGGAGAGAAGGGCTTGAAAAAAAAGCTGCCCAGATATCTTGGCTTTCCCAGCCTAGAGCCTCGTCCGGAGATGAGTCTCATCTGTCTACGTACGTTACGTACCTAGGCCATCGCTACCTATATACCTGCCTTCTGTGTCAAGCGAGATGGAACTTCGAAGCGAGATGGACATGAAGAGTCACGAAGCTCAAAAAAAGCCGCTCCACCAGACCACATCACACAAAATGAGGGGAGGAGGCCCACAGAAGAAAGAGTCACTGAGCCTCTACGGATACTTGCTCGCTTTTACCTTGACCAGCAAAGCCCTGCCTTCAGTTCATCCCTCAGCTGTCTCGATCTTCCACTCAAATACATCGTACGGCACTACTCCGTAGAGAGGAGAGGTGGAGCAAAAATGGTCCGCCTTGGGGATCTTTCGTGCCACGCGATCTGGAACCCTGCCCTGTGCTGGGGTTTAATTGGTTGCTTACCTACCTGTCGAACTTGTGACAATGTGTGACTGACTGACAGATTCTGCATCTTTGTGCTCCGGGGGACTGACTAACAGAATCCCTACCTCTGTTGTCTTTGTCTTTGTCCAGCAAGGTGCTTTGCTTTCTCGTGGGTCCTCAGAATCTGGAGATGAGCACAAACAGTGGCAACCTGTGGAGAGGAACGTCTGAATTACCTAATACATGCAATCCCATCACACAGTGTGGTACTGTGGTGTTGGTGGTGGCAAAGAGAATGCTGAAGGGGGGTACGAATCCTGGCGCTGACAGCCCTGGGGAAAGTTCCCATCCTGCCTGCATGCGTACGTGGCTCGCTGTGAGCCTCTTGAGAGTCTCGGCACCCCTGCTGGCACAATGCCGTTGGAATGTTTCGACTAACTTTTCATTTGACTCTTGAGAATTGAGCCATGTTTAGGCCTAGTCACAGGGGTGTTGTGCCATTGCCGAAGAAAAAGAAAGGAAAAAACTCTTAGCAGTATGTGAGGCTCTCCCCATTGGTGCAGGCAGGAATGCGGCGCTGGACATTTATGGAGGAAGGCTCCTCATTGGGAGGGAGCTGATATGATGAGGCGTCCCTGCAGTTTTAAATGCCCGTTGAAAAAAAATTTCTTCCTCGTCTCGGACGCCTTGTCTCGGTCAGCGTGCGCTTAGCTGCGTGTGCCCTCCCTTCCCTTCCCTTTATCCGCATTCCTAATGACTAGATGAGGCTCTTGCTTGATTTCCCTTCAGCTGGGCAAGGCGTTTTTGGGCGAAGATTCTTGCCGCCGGAGGGGGTAGGGGTCCTACGCAGTGCACAGTAAGAGAATGCACAGCTGGTTAGGTTCGGGGTCCATTCCTGGCCAACCGCAGCCTGCTTGGCGCCTTGAAGTGTGATGTGGAGCTCGCAACATCGACGGGCATGCCTTGGTAGGATTTGGTTTCTTTTTTGTCACCTTCTACGTACACAGAGTACTCACCGCAGGAAAGAAAATATACCGCCTGTGGGGAGGGGATACCTTTCTGTGGGATCTGTCGCAGGTTGAAGGGTCCCCCGGGATTGTGGATGCCCGACGTGTTCCTGCCGAGCTCGAGCCCGGTCCGGCGTGATGGCCCATGAGTGGTTCAGGAGGAAGGGGCAATCCCGGCTGTTTATGCCCCCTCACTCCTGCCCAGCCAAACCAGCAACTGGTGGGTCTCCCTTCCGGACGCCTGAGGACTGAGGTTGATGATCCAGATTCCAGAACAGCGAGGCCAGACGGAGCTCCGTGCTGTTTGGCTATCTAAGTCCCCTTGGGCCTCGTGGGCCACTTGGATCCCTTTCCGGTTCGCTCGCTGATGAGTCCGAGTGGGACTAGCTAGCATTCTCTCATTGCTTGGGAAGTCTATCCCTTGCAGGGCCTCACTCGCCCAACCAGTGGGACGGAGGAGCGCCGAACTGCCCATCTACCGACGCGAGGGGGCGGATCAGAGACATTCGGTTCCGTTGTTGTTGTTGATGTTTGCTTAGCTATTTCGACGCCCCCTCATTAAGTCGTTCAGGCGGTTATGCATTATTCTTCGTCCTTTTGCATTGTTTGTGGTCGAGGGTCCCACATTGGTGGGATGTTGTTCTTGACCGTTGAGAGACTGTCTTGCCTCTGGTGGATATAGTGGATGCGTCATGTATGTGGTGATGAGCCAGGAGGACATTCTAGCCAGGAGGATGTGCACTTTCAGACATCAAAGACCAGCGCAAATGAAAGGGGCGACCCTCCCTCCCCAGCCTGGTCGACCATCCTGCTTCAGTTCGTCACTCACCTGCCGCGTTGCCTAGCGCCCTCAGACAAAGGTAAAGTCGAGCCTGCATGAGAGCACCACATGTGGCCGCTCGAGAGAACGTCAGGGGTGTGTATGGATCTGTGTATGCTTCTCACTTGTCGTCTTTGCTCGCCGGAGGCCTCCCTTTTCCTGCTAAGGAAGACAGTCAGTCTCAAGGTCTATCCATGCCTGCACGCCCCCCGAGGTTCCCAACATATCGACGTCTCCGACTAGATCCGCCGTATGGGCGGCGTTTGAGCGAAGTGCGTGGTTGATAGCATTCAAAACTGCTGCCCTGCTAATACGGCGAGAGGAAAGGAAAGGAGGCAGAGGGCTGTTCAAGGGGGTCTGAAGTAGTGGCTCCTAGGAGTTGAAAGTGATCGATTAAGAACAAGGAGAGATATCATCAGTCTGCGTGTGAAGGCCCACCATTGGCGGAGACAGTTGTCTCTCGTAGCCAAGTAGATTAGATCATGTGTATGAAAGCCCTAGGATAGCTACAATGAACAGTACCGTACCAGATGCTAGAGGAGCCGCTGGGTCTGCCAGCAGATGGACCTAGATTTTTGGTGCTCATGATCAGTCGACCTGTATCACCATTAGATATTGTGAGATGCTTTGACCCGAATAGATATATAATCTTTTTTAAATAAACTGCCTGCAATTCTTCTTATACACCTGGAGAGGAGTGTATATCATACTATGGTGGTCGGTCCTTCACATTTTCTTTCGCAACCTAGGAAATTCATGGGCCTCGGCAGAATTGAGCAGAGTTGAACCTAGGGGGAGCCGATATGTTGCTTCCCCTCACCGTTCTAGCGTTGTGATAAAAACGGGCATGGGATAGGTATTGTTCGGCCTGTAGTGCTCGAGACTCGAGCAGTGTTGTGTTTAATACATAGCCGTAGGACTCGAGGCTCTGCCAAGCGGACATCGGTATGGAAACCAAGGTGTGTGACGCCATTCCGAGGCTCTGGTTTGCTGAGGTGAGTTCCGAGTCTCGAATGCCATCTCAACATCCATCAGACACTGGAACCATTAATAGCTCGTACGAGCCATACAAGCAGAGCTGTTCTTCCAAGTAACAGCTCGCAGATTCTGAAAACCAAGGCTCTTAATGTGATGGCCATTTGCCTTTCATCCTGGCCGCGTCTGAGGTGTTGCTCTCCTTGTGACCATGTATTACTCTTTCACAATGAGGATTGGGGCAAAGGACAGTCTTGCCCTCACCGTCACCGACTAAAGGCCCCCTTAATCACAGATATAGGCGATACGCGACTCCTGCAGAATGCCTTGATCACGGCGGCTATGTGAAGTCCAGTCAATCGCAATGTTGGGTCCAAGAAATCTGGTGAGCTACATCGCACAGCATTATGAGACGAGGGTGAGGGTGAGTCCTTTGGCTGCAGAATCGCATTTGCGAGAGAACCCCGTACGACGCTGGTCTTGCTTGCCCTTGCCCTATGATACCACAAGAATTTGGTTGGTTCGAAATCAGATTTGTCTCGACGAACAAAGAAAAAGATAGGTTGTGCGGCGGGACCGCGATGCTCCAATTCACAAGGAAGTGACCACAGTCGCCGAAATCGACGGTTCTGTCCTTAGAAATGCGTCAGTTGAGAGTGTTGTTGTTTACTGCTCTCACGATTGAGACGGGTCCTTTCATTCAGGTGCGAACCACCGGCGAAGAGGACGTGCGTGCAGAATACATAATATAGTATACAGCGTCTTCACCGACTGCCACTTGAGGCAGTCACGGCGTGGAGATTATGGAAGGGACAAACGCCCTCCCACTAGTCGATCCCCCACGACAGCATGGGACCCAAGAAGGAAGGCAAATTTTGGCAGATGGCTGCCTCCGAGCCCGCGACACTCTACCATTCACTCGGGACGGGAGTCAAACTGAGGGGGCGTGCCTTCCCAGAGCCACGCAGTGAGGGGGAAGACCTAAAGACCTGCGGCGATGAACTTTTTCGCACACGAGATCCCGCTATGTCATAAAAACCTAAAGCTTTTCAGATGTACAGCACTGAATATGGGGGGATGTCAAAAGAAGGCGTGCTGTATGAGATACATGGGAAGATTCATGGCGATGCTCTTCCTTCCTGGACCCTCACCTCAATGAAATGTTGATCAGTATCATATTCACTTTTCTTCTCATCCTGACATCACTTAACCCTTCACCTTCGGGGCTCGACTGCCTTGTCTACCCGGGCATCTGATCCAAGAGAAAAGCAAGAGAAAAGCAAGAGAAAAGCAAGAGAAAAGCAAGAGAAAAGCAAGAGAAAAGCAAGAGAAAAGCAAGAGAAAAGAAAGAGAAAACTGACAGATGCCGAACCGACCCTTCTGTTTGATCAGTCCAGGGAAGCCACCCTCGCACCACCTTACAGTCTATCTTTCACACAAGGAGTTTCCTCCTTTGAGTTGAAGCGAACCCCTTGACGGAACCCTCAACGTGCGAGAACTCACCGCCAGGAAGATGGGCCGGCCGGGCCGGGGCAAGAGGAAGAGCTCGGAAGCCTTCGACGACTCCCCAGAGCCAGGGGAAGATGCAGAGCAGCAGCAGCAATACCCACTCAAGCGACAGAGGGCCAAGTCTCTGAACTTCGACAGCACTGCAGAGGCCAATCCGAAGGTGTTCCAGAGCCAGCGGAGCGTGACCGAGGGTGGCAAACCACTGCCACAGCCGGCACCAAAACAGGTCGGGCCTAGGCGGGCGAGGCCTAAGTGGCCGGAACAAAAGCAAGGGGGGCAGCAGGAGCAGCAGCAGCAGCAGCAGAGAGTGGAACAAAAGAGGCGGGCTGGCTCAAAGCATGCAGAGTCCAAGCATGTGTACCCGGAGCCGGTAGATGGTAGCAAGGGCACGAGCAGGAGCACGAGTATGAACCCTAACACCAACATCAGCACTGGCGGCGAGGGGTTTGTGACGAGGACGCTGCTGGCGGGAATTAGGACAAGCATGGCTCGGCTGGAGATGCGGGACCCGGAAGAACAGAAACGGCAACAACATCGCCAGGGCCCCGGCAATCCCCAGGCGCCCATCGGTCCCATGCTTGCCGGACGAGGCAGAGGGCTTGGGCTTGGGTGGGGCAGAGGACGGCCTCCCGGCTGGAACAACCTGCCGACGCCACCGGTGCTGCCGCCGCTTCGACCGCGCAGCCAGAGTTTTAGGAGCAGCGCCGGCGGTGCGGACACGGACCCGGCCCGGGCCGGTGGCACGGGCACGATGGGACCTCCCCCTCGGCCGAGTAGACTCCTCCCTGCGACTAGCATCTTGGGGAGCAGGGTTGGCACGGGCAGCTTGAGGAGCACCGAGAAGTTGCCGTGGGACAATCCTTTCACCAACGCGGCAAGCCTGGGCTATACAGGCCATCCGGGGTTCGGGTTCGGGCATTACGCAGCTGAGTTCGGCGATGACGATCCGTTCAGTTATTCTAAGACAGACACGGACAGGATGATTGCCAAGTTCTCCAGGAACCTCGAGGATCGGAGGCTGCAGTTGTAAGCTTGTTTCCCTTTGTTCATTCTGTTCCTTTAGTTCCTTCGGGGCTGGCTCCAAATTTTTCGTTGAATGTTGTTTTGCACTTTGCCGGTAGGGACTGTTGCTGACCGGAGGGCGGCGATCTTGGCCAAATAGGAGGTCGGCTTCGCAGAAGCTCCAGGCCGCGGTGGGGGCCCGGAACAAACTTCCCTTCAAAGTGCCTCCTATACCGCCGCTGGATCTTGGACAAGAAGGAAACTGGATGGAGGAGAACCAAGCACAGAACGGCGCGGGCATGAGCAGCAAGAAGGCCGGTAAGCTGCCGCTTCGCGCCCCGGTCGTCACCTGCGGTGACAGCCGCAACAACGACCTTCTGGAGCGGCTGTTCTTCTGGGCCACCAAGACGGGCAGGTTGGCCCGCGTGTCCTGCGAGTCCGTCCTGTTTGAGAAGGTAGAGGAGAAGATACCCATCTCGTCTGCCGAGGTCCTCGGGCCGTTGAACACGGGGGAGTACGGGACCTGTACGGCGCCTAGAAAGTTGCCGCGGACCGTCACGAGGCTGAAATACCTCGACTCTGGCGAGGGTGGGAAGCTGATGATGTATCGGGGGGACATGTGAGTCGTTCCTCCTTTGATATCTCTCTCTCGCTCTCGCGCGCACACACACGCACACACACACCTACGCATTTGTCTTTAGCCCCGTCTGAGGATGATCACGGTAGTATGGGTTGACTAACAATAGGCCTAACCGCCACTTGATTGGTATGTTGGCATACATAATGACAGCCCAGATCAGAGCGGTAAACCACACGCATGGATCTGGTTCGAGATCCAACGCCCCGTGATCACGAGGCCTCCCCCGGGTGGACCATCCGCGATGCCGCCCTCCCTCGACCCGATGCCGCAGAGCATGCTGGTCTTCGCCTTGCCCATGGCCAACGCCTTGACGATCCACGAAGAGACGAAGATGGTCAAGATGCGTCTCAGCCGGGACGGCGTCCCCTCGGTGGAGTTCTCGCGCGACAGGGAGGAGGCGCTCGCCACGGGCATTGTGTACGGGGACGGCGGGCCCGTGCTGCCCTTGCCGTTCCTGTGTGTGAAGAGGGTGGACTGGGGAGCCGTGGACACCACTGACGCTAAGAGCGAGCCGGGTGACGGTGACGACGGTGAGGAGGGTGGGGCCAGGGTGAAGGGGGAGTGGGACACGACGAGTGAGGAGGATGAGGGGGCATCGACGGTGAGGAGGATGAGGGGTTGCAATTTGCGAGGTGGTGGTGGTACTAGCGACAGCACGGAGGAGGAGGAGGAGGAAGAAACGAACGGAGTGGGTGGTACTAGCAACACCACAGAGGAAGAGGAAGAGACGAACAGAGTGGACATCTGGGAGGACGACAGGGACGGAAGTGAGGACACAACAGAGCGGGAAGAGGAGGATATGGAGCGGGAAGAGGAGGATATGGAGCGGGAAGAAGAGGATATGGAGCGGGAAGAAGAGGATACAGGGCGCGCGCCGCACACTTTCCGGGCGGGAGTGGACAAAGAGAACATGGCACCCACCTACGGGATGGAAGAGCACCACGCAGATCTGCCGGTGCCGACGTGGGACTCTTGGTGGGACGAGTTTGGGCAGAAGTGCAAGCGGGACGCGGAGAAGTGGCAGGCCATCTGGGAGGACATGGCCCTCAACCGCGTCGAGCTCACTGTGGTCGCCGGATACGAGGGATGGATGAGCTTTGATGGGAGGGAGTGGAAACCCATCAAGAGGGGGCCGGCGGGCCGGGGACCCACCGACTGCCAGTTTACCCCTCCTACCCCTCGTACGCCGACGCGCTTCGCTCAGCCCACTCCGCTTCCGGGTCCGGCTGTCGGACAAGGTCCAGCTTACATGAGCGCGCTGCGGCAGCCTGCTCCCCGTCGGCGGAGGAGTTCGGGCCTGAGGAATGAGCTCTCAGTGGATGAAGATGAGAACTGGGGTGAGAGAGGGTATGAGACAGACAGTGAACACCGCGGGCGACCCTAGGACCTTGACGACAAAAGTCAGGGTACTGACCATGGGAGAATATGGGACTTCGGTCGTTCACCAACGGACGGAACACGAAGGGCTATGGCAGGCATAGCACAAGTTGGGTTTTTTTTCGGTAAGATGAAGTGACAGCGAACGAATTATGATAGTAAGAATATAGACATCTAAAAGAATTGTAAGACAAGTTGAAGTGATTGGAGTTGAATATACCTCGTGATAACCAACTATTGTGTACAACCATATCCCTTGTGATTAACCCACATGAAAGATGGGAGGAGCGTAGACAGTCAGAATGAGGACTTTGAGAGACGATATATGGTGAGAAGAAGAGTCATCGCTAATGACGGGCGCTGACAAAATGCCACTGCACGCCTAGTAGTCTTCGGAAGTCATACGGGCTACTATATACAACTCACGAAGTGGTAGCTGGTGTGAGAGCCTGGAAGCGTGTCGGCTTGACTCTTCTCTCTTGACTGTTATTGCTCTGGGCTTGTAGCAACAGCGGTCTTCTGGTGGGGGCCTGCCAGGGAGGCTCTAGCGACAGGGTGGCCGGAACCCGGAGAAACCATCTCTCCACCCCACCTTTGATAAACAGCAGGCGGAAAGATATTTTGATGGGGGAGCTCAGAAGCCTACCAGGCCTCAGCTCTCAAGAGCTGCACCCAAGAAGACGAACCGTATTTTCTCAGTTTACATCTGCGAACTTAGGGAATTCCGCTCAGCTGAGAAAATCTACTGTGCCTGAGTTTTTGCCTCAAGTCTCATTTTCAGGCCCAGTGTTATCTTCCGTTCCCAGCTGAGAGTCGACTTGGGACAAGAACCCCCACCTTCACGCAAAAATGCAGGCCCCAGTCCTGGTTATGAGTAGGTCACCGACGATGTTTGAGAGCTCTGCGCTCAACCAACCCGACTCGAATGCTGACGAAACTCTGCAGACACCCAGAGTGGTGAGAGGCAAACTGGACGGAAAGCTCAACTATCGAATATTGCTGCTGCTAAGACGTGAGTTTGCCCGATCCCGTCCTGACCTGCGATGTCGTAGTAGGTCCTACGGCGTGTCCTGCCCTGTTATAGCTGACCAAGGCATGTGTCTATTCTGCCCCGACGTGCTGCAACAGCGTCGCCGACATCATACGGTCATGTCTCGGCCCCAAGGCGATGCTGAAGATGCTGCTCGACCCGATGGGCGGCATCGTCCTGACGAATGACGGCCACGCGATCCTGCGTGAGATCGAGGTCTCACACCCGGCGGCAAAGAGCATGATCGAGCTGAGCCGTACACAGGACGAGGAGGTCGGTGACGGAACGACGACAGTCATCATTCTGGCGGGCGAGATACTGGCGCAGGCCCTACCCCAGCTCGAGCGCAACATCCACCCGGTCGTCATCATCTCGGCCTTCAAGCGGGCGCTGAAGGACGCGCTGCAGATCATCGAGGAGATCTCGCTGCCCATCGACATTGACGACGACAAGGCCATGTACGGCCTGATTTCTTCCTCCATCGGCACAAAGTTCGTCTCGCGCTGGTCACAGCTGATGTGCAGCCTGGCGCTCAAGGCGGTACGGACGGTGACGTGGGATGTGGGCAACGGCAAGCGCGAGGTGGACGTGAAGCGGTACGCGCGGATCGAGAAGGTGCCCGGCGGCGAGATCGAGGACAGCAAGGTGCTGGACGGGGTGATGCTCAACAAGGACATCACGCACCCCAAGATGAGGCGCCGGATCGAGAACCCGCGCATCGTGCTGCTCGACTGCCCGCTCGAGTACAAGAAGGGCGAGTCGCAGACCAACATCGAGATCAGCAAGGAGGAGGACTGGAATAGGATCCTGCAGATCGAGGAGGAGCAGGTCAAGTCCATGTGCGAGGCCGTGCTGGCCTTCAGCCCGGACCTGGTCATCACGGAGAAGGGGGTGTCGGACCTGGCGCAGCACTACCTCATGAAGGCTAACGTGACGGCCCTGAGGCGCGTGCGCAAGACGGACAACAACCGCATCGCGCGCGCCACAGGGGCGACCATCGTCAACCGCGTCGAGGACCTGCAGGAGTCGGACGTGGGCACGCAGTGCGGCCTGTTCGAGATTGAGAAGATCGGGGACGAGTACTTCACCTTCCTGACCAAATGCAGGACCCCAAAGGCCTGCACCGTCCTGCTGAGGGGCCCGTCCAAGGACATCTTGAACGAGATCGAGCGGAACCTGCAGGACGCCATGGGTGTGGCCAGGAACGTCATGTTCCACCCGAGGCTCAGCCCGGGAGGGGGCGCCACCGAGATGGCCGTCTCGGTCAGGCTGTCGCAGCTGGCCAAGAGCATCGAGGGCGTCCAGCAGTGGCCGTACCGCGCCGTGGCCGAGGCGCTCGAGGTGATACCCCGGACGCTGGTGCAGAACGCGGGCGCGAGCCCCGTCCGGGTGCTGACGGACCTGAGGGCCAAGCACGCCGAGGGCGGCAAGGCCGGTTCCTCGTGGGGCGTCAACGGCGACACGGGCGGCGTCGCCGACATGAGGGAGTACGGCGTCTGGGAGCCCGAGGCGATCAAGGTGCAGAGCATGAAGACTGCCATTGAGGTGAGATTCTTGTCTGTTTTCAGCGTTCTGCAGTGTGCTATTTTCCTTTTGGTGGTATTTCTTCTTTTTTTATTTATTACTACAGACACCTCGCTAACACACAAGTACACAAACAAAACACAGGCGGCGTGTCTCCTCCTGAGGGTCGACGATATCTGCAGCGCGAAGAAGGCGGCGGCCGGAGTCGGGACTGGGGCCGGCGGGGGTGATGAATAGTCTGCCCACAGAGACATATGGTGTTGCTGTGAAGCATGGGGACACTCCAATGTCAGATGTCCGATCGGGCCTGATATATGCCGGGTCATAAGCTCTCCAACCCGCCACATTCCTCCTGGGCTGTCCATAGTGGAGAGCGGGCGATGGCGTCGCTGAAAGAAAGGGAAAAAAATAAATAAGGAACCAAGCATACCCCCATAGAGTCGTCTGTTCTGTTTCCCTTAGTATTCCCCCGGGTAGTTAGGTCGGTAGACGAAAAGTCAAGAATACTTTGTCCTCCAGAGTGCGTCGTGGGTGGGAATATAGCCACTTCCTGCGGTCCCTCCCGATGCGCCACCGACGGGCCCGATCAAACATCGGGAGCTGTAGGTGAAGTGTTGTCAGTCGGACGGCGAGCCCTCCACCCCGTAGCTCAGTCATCGTCATGAATCACGAGGCCGGAGTGCGGAGCACCACCAGCATTAACACCGTCCATGCGCCCATCGTCGTCGGTCCTCCCACCCTCAGCAGTGGCGGCCGCAGCAACTGCGGAAGCATTAGCCACCAGGCCTTTCCTCCCCTGTTGGTCCGAGGACGCATTATCAGACCTGCCGCCGTTGGCCTTGGCGTTGTCGGCGCCGGCCTGCCTCGCCGCGGCTCCCCTCTTGTTCTTTTTCCTCTCCCTCTTCTCCCTGTTCCTGCGCGTCTTCTCCTCATCCCTGCCCTCAAGCTCCCGCTTCTTGGCCTCGAACTCCTTGTCGGCCGTCTCCCTCCTCAGGTCCTCGTCCATGAACCTCAACCGCTCGTTCTCGCGCCTCCGGCTGGCCTTGTAGACGTGGAACTCGCCGGACCCGGCGCCGGCGCTCGACCCCTGGACGTTGGTGACGATCTCGGGCGGCAGGGCGAGGCGCCTGTTGTTGGGGCGGGCCGAGGCCGGGGGCGGGATGCGGATCTCCTGGTCCGGCTTGGCGAAGAGGGCCGTCACCGTGGCCGCCTGCTCCGACACTGGGGTCAGGGCGCGCTTCTTGGTCGGCCGCTTGGAGCGCGGGTCCGCCGAGGTCGGGATGCTTTCGGGGCCTTCGCCGGACATCCTCCGTGTGTGGCTGGCTGCGTCAACTTGTTGGTCTTGGTGGTGGAGCTTTTTTTGAGTTTATTTGCCGCGATGGAAGAGTGGTGGGTGCAGCAGTCGGGCGCTGTTTGCCCGCGCGGTGACTGATGCTGACAAGAGATTACAATTGTGGTGGCGGAGCAATGCAGCGAGCTGAAAAATTAGGACGAGCTAACAGACCCCTGGCGTTGGCATGCCTTGTCTTGCCGCCGCGTTTGCTAGGATGGACGTCACCACTTGTCGCGCTGTCACGCTGTCACGGGGTTCCTCCTTCTAGTTGATCTCTAGGGGTCTGCTGAGCGCTGCGACGCGTTTGTTGGCAGCCAACCAAAGAAAGATTGGTAATCGCGAGACTGGGGCACGACCCTCTTTCGGTTCTAGGCTCAGCGGTTCGGCGGTTCAGCGGTTGCAGCCTCGTCTTGGGGGCCGGTAATCGGAAGAGGGGCGGCCAATCGATAAGTAGAATTTGCCGCATTGTCGAAAGCCTCTTCCCTTTCTCTAGTGGTGGGGAGGGGATCTGAGCCGGTTGATAAGGAAGAAAAGCAGGGGGCATGCAAGGGCGAAAGGGCCTAAAACCCCGGTAGAGCGGGCCTTTTCCCGCCCAAACCACACTCCTATTCGCTTCTATCAGCAGAGTATCATCTGATCCCCAGGCCTGGGCTTCCTTAGGAGCGACAAAGTTTAAAGAAGGAAAATTACATCGTATCAAACTTAGACATCGTCCCCTCCGTTCTGCCCATTCTGCCCATTCTGCCCATTCTGCGCAATCCTGCACCCATCCTGCTGCAACCGATCGCTAGCGAGAGCTCTGTATTGGTTCCTCGTCCTGCCTATCTGGAGCTTGTTGTCCATCTGGTGCCAGATTTCGCGATCTGCAACCTGCATTTGAAAGGCGCCAACTGACCAACCGACACCCAACAGACCCAACTGAAAGGCACCATCACCACAGCAGGCTCAACTAACATCCAACAAGGTGCTATCACAGCTGACAAAAAGACGGACGCCACTGCTTCATCGAACGACGCCGCCACCAACCCTTGGCATCAGGTTGCAGATTGCAGCTCTGTTGGGTTGCACAGCGTTTTAGAGAAGCCAATCGAACGAGACCAACTGCCTTTTTTCCCGCTGCTCTACCTGCCTGCAGTAGGCAAGCAGAAGCAAGCAAGCATCCACACCTCCTAGTCCGATACTCCGCCGTGCAAGTCCAAAGTCAAGTCAAGCCACTCAAACTGAGATATATCTTTTGAGTACTTTTCTTAATGAGTGCTCCGTCTCGTACGAAGAAAGGGGTTAGCAACAATTCAGGCTCTTTACTCCTCTCCTCTTGCTCGTCGTCTTGTGACTTGTCTAGCACCTTAGTCTTCCCCTGCCAATTCCTCTTCCTCACCATCGTGAGTCGTGGATCGTTGATATCAGAAAGGGAGAGGCTGCTTTAGAGCCCTACCTACCTATTTGGGAATTGACGTCAACGCATTTTGCGTACTCACATCTCAAAACGTACCTCATACACACAGACACACACACGCATTTCTCACACAACCTCACACACGCTGTCGTCGTCCCATACGTAATCCGGGATCGGCAAGATCTACAATACATTTCACCCCTGCAAATCGCTTCTTGGGAGTGGTTGCCTGTCTTTGTTTGACTGATCTTCAGTCCAAACTCCGTACACACCTTGGACACTGTCGCTCCTTTCCTCTCTCCGTCCTCCTACCCTGCTACCTACCTTCTTGTGTAGTGGCTAGCTAGCTACCAACCTACCTTTCCCACCTACCTATCTAGCCACCTACCTATCCAGATAATAATAACTCCTCCTACTTCGGAGCTGCAAACGGGCATTTGCATTCTTCTATATACTACTTCAACGCATTATTATCCAGAGATCTGCTTCGCTGCCCAACAAAGAGCGACCGATATTTTGCCTGGCATCCAAGCTGACCTAACGATGGCAAAGCCGAGGCTCATCATCCTAGTTCGACATGCCCAGTCGGAAGGCAACAAGAACCGCGAGATCCACCAGACGATCCCCGACCACCGAGTGAAGCTGACCCAGGAGGGATGGCAGCAGGCGTACGACGCCGGGAGGCGGCTGCGGAAGATGCTGCGGGCGGATGACACTTTGCACTTCTTCACATCCCCCTACCGGCGCACGCGCGAGACGACGGAGGGCATGCTAGCAACGCTGACGGCAGACGACGAGGGGGAGGGCCCGTCACCGTTCAAACGCAGCAGCATCAAGGTGTACGAGGAGCCGCGCCTGCGAGAACAGGACTTTGGCAACTTCCAACCATGCAGCGCCGAGATGGAGCGCATGTGGCAGGAGCGGGCCGACTACGGCCACTTCTTCTACCGCATCCCCAATGGCGAGAGCGCTGCGGACGCCTACGACCGGGTTAGTGGCTTCAACGAGAGCCTGTGGCGGCAGTTTGGCGACGACGATTTCGCATCCGTCTGCGTCCTGGTCACTCACGGCCTCATGTCGCGCGTCTTCCTCATGAAGTGGTACCACTTCAGCGTCGAGTACTTCGAAGACCTGCGGAACGTCAATCACTGCGAGTTCCTCATTATGCACAAGCAGGACGAGAGCGGCAAGTACATACTCGAGAACAAGCTGCGCACCTGGTCCGAGTTGCGGAGGGAACGGGCCCAGCTGCTCAAGGACAAAGAGGACAAGGGCAACAAGGATGGCAATAAGGACGCCATCAAGGACGCCAACAAGGACACGTCCAGCAAGCACGGCAACAAGGATGGCAATGACACCAACGGGAATGGCAACGGCAACGGCAACGGCTGCACCGCTAAGGACGGCTCCAAGCTGGACAAGGCCGTCGCTTCCACCTCGTCCCCGATTCTCCCAAGGCGCTGGGGTGGCTGCCCTAACGGCTGCAGTCACGACAAGAACTTCAAGATCCGCTCCGCCCTGGCCGACCTCGTGCGGCGGGACGGGACAGCCAACTACTCCAACACGGTTAACTCGCCTACGACCAGCACCAGCAAGCTCGTCGCCGAGGAGGTTGGTGCCTCGGTGGGCTCGGTCCCATCGACGAACGGGACCTCTTCCCCAAATCTCGCCACCAGCACCCACAGCCACATGCCCGGCCACATTTCGTCATGCTCGCTGTCGTCCTCGTCGTCATCCCTCGCCAACCGCCGCCCCGCAGCTCGCCGCTACCAGTCGACAGAGGACGACTCGGCCGCTGACAGCATGGCGACTCCGCCCCAGATCGAGATCGACGTGTCGCTAGCCCAGGAAGAGACGGTCTCGTCGCCCGACGGCACCCCTTCGTTCATCTCGGTGGAGGATCGCCTCCGGGCGCAGCTCAAGAGCCCGCACCAGCCGCCGATGCCGCGCCTGGTGCACGTCGGGCGTGACTTTGGGGGCACCTACAGCGGGCACACGAGCGACAACGACTCATCTGAGGACGACAGCTCGAGGAACCGAATGGCGAGGTTGAAGGCGGGCGTGGGCGGCGTGCCGGCGCTGGAGACTAATGGGCTGCAGAACGGGAACAAGGGCCTGGCTTCCCCCACTGTCGGGAACGAGAAGGGGAACGGGAACGGGACATTGAACGGGGGTGGGAACGGGCACAAGCGTGACCAGAGCCGCATGGGTCGCAGGACGATGGCTAACCGGCTGGGGGATGCGTCTCACTGCGACCACCCGCATCATCACCACAGCTCGGACGAGGCCGACCACAGCAACAGTGAGCATGCTCAAGAGATGGAGGACGAGGAAGAGGAGGACGAGGACCTGGCCCAGGCTGAGAAGGAGAACAAGAGCATCCGGGGGAGTGTCTATTGAATTCTCTTCCTAGCAGGCTGGGATCTCATCTCGAATTGGTGCCGGGTTGTTGCTCCATGTTATATTACATCATCAATTTGGCGCGTGCATAGCGAGGCGGGCGGGCATTACAAGGCTTTTAAAACTTTTTAACTGAGCAGAGGTTTCGAGAGAAATCATGAACCAACGACGGATACATTTCTTAGGGAAGGTTTGATCTAGGTAGTTAGTACCATACCCTCTGTCGCTGCGGCTCAAAGGCCGTTCACTTTCCCCGTTGACTTCGGGGTTATATTTCTTCAATGTTCTGCAAGTCGGGCTGTATCATCCTAGACGTAGCGGGAATTCGGTACAACCTCCTCCCCTGGCTGGTGGTGCGCGCCGTTGCACGGCATGTTTCACAGATCGGAACTAGCATTTGGTAGTAAGGATGCCGACTTGGCGATGAGATAGCAAGAGAGCCTCCTGAGTTAGAGAGGGGACAAAGCGAGCATTGCATAAGATTATTATTTTTGTATCTTTACCTTTTCCTGATCCTTTGGCGAGATGGATGCTAGTTGGCGTAAGACCATAGACGCGATAGGGAACTGCCTCGGATGAGGCTCCCCCCCAAAAGAAAAAGAAAATAATAATGACAATGTTGTTAGATGTTCAGACGAGGGAGATACGAGTGTCAAGGCCATGGATCCATACCCATTGGGCCTTTGTGTCTGAGGTTCCTCGCGGTCCGAAGACCTTATCAGCTCCATCCCTCTCATCATCAGCGCTCAGGAAAGCCCCCACGACGGCTACGGCTTCCCGACAGCAATCGTAGTCATAGAACTTGAGGCCGAAAGAATGCATGAAGGTCATGGGGTCGCCAAACGAGGCCTTGATGTGCTCGAGCTGTGCGGCGGTGAAGAGATGGTCCAGCATATGCTCCTCATCGAAGGCGCCCTCGTCGTCTCGAGCCTCCCAGTCGTCTTCGTCGTCCTCCTCCTCGATGAGCACCCTCAAGATGGCACGACCTTCCTCTGTCCTCATCCTCGAGGATGCTGAGACCCCACTCTCTGAGGAAGTGGTACTCGGACCGCCACCTCTTCCTCATCCATTGCCGCTCGGCGGTGGAAAGCGGGGAGGCGGCATTGCCCTGCGCCACGGGACCCGCCGGCTCACCCGGGCCAGGCCGCATAGCCTGCTCCGACCGAGGGGGGCGACGTCCGGCCGATCCCGCTGCACGACCGTTCTCATCGCCTCGAAGCAAAGCCGCTCCGAGCCGGGCCAGAAGGCGTTGATCGAGTACATCTCCGTGGGCACGAGCGGCGAAGGTCCCACCTCAGGTCCCCCGCTCAGCTGCAGAATGAGCAGCGAGACAGGCCCGAAGGGCTTGACGAAGGCGACCGAACGGCCGGCTGAGTCCTTGATGATGCCCGAGGAATTGGCAGTGAGCTGAGTAGTGACGTTGCAGTTGCCGTTCATGATCAGCCCGCCGAGGATGTTGCACAGGGCGTCCGGGCTGTGGAGGACACGCTCGAGGCGCAGGATGCGGTCCCGACGACCACGGACTCCGTTTGACTGGGAGGAGGACGGTGCCGACCCCTTGGGTCTACAACCTATGGCCGAAATGGTCCGTCGTGTACGTGTCAAATGGAACGTAGTCATCCTCAAACCAAGAGCGGTCTTTGGCGACGCTGCAGGCCACTGTTAGATACGTGGGCTTCAGGGCACTGTGTGCTAGCTGGGGTCCAGCGCTCCGGGGAGGACAAAATAAAGTGAATATAGGACTCATTGGGCGTTTGAGCAGTTGGAAAACACTCAATCAGGGCAGCGCAAGGCGGTCGCCATCGTGGATGTGAGCCTACGGGCCTGGGAATGAGGTTTTGTCGTATTCGTGTGTCAGAGCCAGCTCTTGTTGGGTTTCCCTGGTTGGGGCTGGAGATAATCCAGAAGATAAATACTTGCAGGTGGATTGCGGCGGACCGCACAGATAATCTGTTACGTGGTATATGACTAACAACAAGACGTGCCGACGACCATTGGCCCTGTGTAGGGAAAGAGCGACCGCACCGGTTCTAGGAGAAGCAGGCGCGAGATAGCAAGAGAAGGGAAGCCACTCCTTGACACCACGCCTCCCCAATTCAGCGAGTGGTCCAGAGTTTGCCAGTGTGAATGAGCGAAGCGGTCCTCCTAAATCAGAGAAAACTCCTCCTGAGGGACACACCCGACGGCCTCCCCGTCCATGATGCCATGCACGTAAGCCTCGTCAACAAACTCGAACAACCCACTACCGCGCCTCCGGAGCACAACGGGCACGTCGCAGCCGAGCAGGACGCATACCTCATCCCCTACCATCGCCCCGCCCGGCACCAGCCCGAGGCTTCCTCGTCCCCCGGCGGTCAGCCTGGCCATCCGCCGCCCCCAGGTCGAAGCCTGGACCCTCCGCAGGAAATCCCTCCCGGAGCTCGACTGGGCCCTGGGCTCGCCCTCGTGCGCCCGGAGGACGGCCTCGGTGTCGAGGGGCTCGGTGGGGGCGTCCCTGTAGGCCTCCTCGCAGGCGCGGCGCATCCACGACGGCGCGGACGCGCCTTCCTTGTCTCTGTCGCAGACCAGCATCCGCCAGAACGTCTCCTTCACGGCGTCGTCGGCGTCATCGCCGTCATCGCTGCCATCACCTGCGGTCGGCTTCATGATGTCGCGGCCGTTGTGGATCGCCCAGGAGCGGGGGATGACGCCGCCATCGGCCGCCTCGAAGAGGCGCTCGACCCTGCCAACCCGGAACCCGTGCGCCGCCAAGACGTCCCTGCCGCCCACACTCCGGAACTCGGCCTCCGCCTTGCTCGCCCCGGACGCCCTGTACGGACAGCGCCCGGGATGGCCGACCAGGGGGTCCGGCCCCTTGCGGACGTAGACCCCGCCCGAGCCCGGCGCGAGGGAGCCCAGCTCGAAGGGGTAGCGGGAGAGCTGGGGCACCCAGGTGGGGAGGTCGGGCAGGGCGGGGGCCCAGGAGCGGCAGATGACGTTGAGGGACCTGCTGCCGAGGAGGATGGACCGGACGACCTGCTTGCAGATGGAGACCGCCTGCTTGTCGTCGCCGTACGCCGGGACGGTCTGGGGCGCGTCCTTGGCGAGGGCGGCCACGGCGAACACGACGTCCTGTGGCTGCCCACACTGAAATGCCGGCAGGTAGGAGAGAAGGCCCTCGAGGGTGCAAAGTCGCTCGAGCTCCCTTTGCCCGGGCCGCTTTCGGACGATCAGATCCAGAGTGGTCACCAGAGAATGAGCCCCAACACCGTGGACCTGGCCGATGGGATACTCGTCCTAGACAAGATAGGCGATTAGACTAGCAACGATATACTAGGACTAGTAGTAACGTGTAGGGGAGGGGGGAGGGCAGGATGGAATGCAGGGATAAAGAAAGGTTAGGTTAGGTTAGGTTAGGTGGTGAGCCTCACATTTGTCACCGTCCAGGTTTCATCCATCTCCCTCCCCCAATCATTGGACCAACTAGTGAGACCCGGTGCCATGTACTGCGGCTTGACGGCTCCCCGTGTAACAAATCCCACCGCGAAGGCACCGACCACGCCCAAGACCGGCACCACGTACTTGGCCACCTTCTGCACCCGCCTCTGCGTCTTGCTGATCTCGGTGTGCCGCTGCACGCGGAACATGGGGTTGATGGCCTCGAGCTTGCTCGCGAAGAGCGTCACCGCCTCGGCGAAGCGCGGCCACGCCACGGCATTGTGGCCGCACCTTAGCTCCGCCCTCTGCGCGAAGGCCACCTCTTGGATGATCCACCGCCGGCCGAACCAGGGCTTCCGGAGGAGACTGGCCAGGGCGGACCAGGTCGGCTTCATGTCCTCGCTTACCGCCAGCCGGTCGATCTCCCGCACAGAGAGGCTCGTGATGAAGCGCATCGCGAGGTGGTCGTCGTCGAGGGACGGCCCCAGCCAGATGACGACCTTTGCCGCGCCCGCGTAGATGTCCGACATCCTCTTCACCTCGTTTCCCTTCTCCACCTCGTCGTCCTGGTTGATGCACAGCTGGTCGATCCACAGGATGCGGGATTCCGTCTCTCTCAGGTTGAGGAGGGCCACGCGGAGGTTGTCGGTGATCTTCAGGGCCGTCACGCCATCGTTGCCGACGACCCGAAGCGCCTCGGAGCGCTCCCCGGCGCCCCAGGCGTACGAGAGCGCTGAGTAATGGCATGACTCCAGCTTTCCAAGCGTGAAATCTATTTTCAGTTCTCTTCCATGGGGATCAAAATCGCTAGAGCTCGAACCATCATCAGACGCCGACTCAGGCGCATGCAAGCGCACGAGACGGATGTCGCCCGGCAGGAGCGGTTGATATTGGTAGGCTGGCGTCTCCATGGATGGAAAAAAAAAGAGGAAAACAAAGCAAGCAAGTCTGGGGAAGCAGGTCTGTAGAACACAGGAAACAGGCTGGCGAGTGAAAGAGAATAATGACCACCTACGAGATCCAGCAGGGTGCAGCCCACGGCTCCTCAGGTAGTGAGAGCCATCCAGAGGGTGGCGTGACGAGGCTCCGAAAAGGTCCTAGGAGCTGTCGTTGACAGCTGATTTTTCAAAAATTTGGTGCCCCAAAATAGGCGAGCAGGGCGAGGCTGCCTCAGCTGAACTGAACTGAACTGTTCTAATTCTACTAGGGCGCTGAGCATAGCTTCATGTTCTTCTTAATGAAAGTGAAGTCTAGGCAGAGAGCGAAAAAAGCGTCCCACAGGATGACGCAACTCGCCCGGCGAGGCTGCCCAGTGTCTACCTCTATGCGCTTGCGTTGAAAGCTTGAAGTCTCCATTTGTGACCAAAAACCGGACACCCTGCCTGGATTGGACATGGTGAGGCCGCCCGGCTCCCAGGCATTGCCGATTGCTTCGCTGAATGCCAAATATGGAGTCGGCTGGAGCCTGGAGGTCCCTTTGAAGTCGTTCGTCTGTCGGCTGATACTAGTGTGTGAAGGTGACGTGTGTTAGGTATGGCGAAGACTTCCAATTATTACTGGCAGTTGCCCTGCCAAGCTATTGGTACCCACATCTAGACCTGTTCCTTTCTACACAAACCCCCTTTCTTCGTCACGTGGCTCTGTCTCTCGCTCTGCGTCCACCTCCCTGATGCGATGTTCGCAAGTAAACGAAGCACCGACATCAGTCTGTCGGGTTCGTGAAAATAAAAATATCTGAACCCCCCTCCTTGTTTCGTGTACCTCTTCCCCCACTCCCTACATCCTGAGCAAAGCGATAAAATGCTTGTTCATACCATACCATACATGAAAGAGGGGGATGAATGGATGGATGAATCTTGGAATCCCTTGTCGTTTCCCTTTTCCCGTTTTGAGCTCGAGACTCCGCCACTCCAAGAAAGTATTTATACCATAACTCCCTCATAACACCATAAAGGCATGATGAACTCCCTCCCCAACCATTTCCGTCTGTAGCGTAGTGCGTGTGTTCTGGTTTTCGTTTTGCTCTGCTCGGGTGCCCAAATATCCCGTCACTCCTGTCTCAAAGGACATCATCGTGTATGAAAGTATGAAGCTAGGTATGGACCTAGGAAAAGAACCGAGGGAACATGGAAGAAAAGGAGGAGAGATAAACAACATGACCGAGAAAACCAAACCCCTTTCTCCCAAGAATGTACCTCCCCTCCTTTATTACCTATTGTATGCAGAAGTGCGTCGTCATTTCCCGCGCCGTATTGTCTCATGCTTGTTGTGTGATCAGTGAAATGTGAAACGAGTCCTCTTCTCCCGTCGATTTATTCTCCCCCATTCAACAAGTCCCATCGCCTCCAAGAAAGAAAAAAGAAAAAACAGGAGGAAATAAACATTACCCCACACAAGGAAGAAGGAAAATGAGGAGAAGCAGCAGAAGAAAGAAGAAGAAAGAAGAAGCTACAGGTCATGCAGACAAATGTAGACAACACAGCCACGCACAAGATCCGAGGCGGTGGGGCAGAGGGGATGTCGACAGGACGAGCGACCCGGCAGCGCAAACAAGGAGAGAAAAAAAGCATGCATCATATCACACCCCCAATCACGCGTCGTCAGATAACTCCTCCCTCTTCTAGAAGAAGTGCGACAGCGTGTCGCTCAGGTCGATGAAGTCGACGGGCTTCGTCACGTAGGCGTCAAACCCGGCCTGCAGGCACTTCTCCTGCACGTCCGACATGACGTTGGCCGAGAGCGCGATGATGGGCAGCCGGCCCCCTAGGCCGCCGCCGCCGTCCCTGCGCTCCCACTCACGAACCTCGCGGCAAGCTTGGTAGCCGTCCTTCTGGGGCATGTGTAGGTCGCACTGTAGGCAAAACAAGGGGCGAGAGGGGGTAGATAGGGGAGGGAGGGGGAAGTTGAGTGGCAAGGTGTCAGCAGAAGGACCAGAAGAAAAGAAAAAAGAAGCCCAAACACACAAAAAAGAGGACAATCTCACCAGTATCAACGAGTAGTGACTCCGCGGCATCGAAAACACCATGTCGGTACACTCCTGACCGTCCAGCGCCACGTCAACCTCGACCCCGACCTTCCTGAGGTACTTGAGCAGCACTTTCTGGTTGATGGGGTTGTCCTCGACGAGCAGCACCCTGTGCCCCTTCCCGCCCATCCGCCTGGCAACCTCGATGTAGCTCTGCTTCTGCGACTCCACCATCTGCTGCGCCGTCGACCGGTTCCGGTCCACCGACAGGTCCCGCTCCTGGCTCGGGTCGAACACGGCCGCGAACCGCGACGGCTTCACCGGCTTGTAGATGTAGGTCACGCGCGAGTCCGAAAGCAGCTCCTCGTGCCTCGTGCCCGCCGCCGTCTTGAGCAGCGCCTGCCGCTGAACAGAATCCGACAGGATCAGCACGCTCGCCCGAGAGTACAGGCCCGAACGAGCCAGCTCGTCCATCAGCCCCATCAGCTCCTCCGCCGTGGGAAGGTTCACCACGATGTGCGTGAAGAGCACCGGGTCGTCCCCGCCGATCAACTTCTGCGCCTGCGCCACCGTCGCCAGCGCCGTGATCTGGTGCGGCACGTCCTTGGGCAGCGTCATCTCGATATGCTTGGTCGTCGCCTCCCGGCTGTGCATCTGCGGGCTGATGATCAGGATCGAGTAGAGGAGCGGCCGGAACAGGGCCGCCAATGCCGTCGTCGTCGCCGGCGGCTTGAGGCTGGCGCCAGCGTCGTTCGGGGTCAGCGTCGTGCTCGACGAGCTCTTTTCCTCTTCGTTGTGTTTGGCTATGTCCCTGCCCCTGTCTTCCGACTCCGAGGGCATCTCAAGCTTCATCTGCGACAGGTCCTGCCCGCTGGCCCTCGCCGCCTCGCTGAAATGCACAAGCCCCGCGTTGATGCTCGACATGGACGACCGCTGCGTCGGGATCATATGGCTCGACCGTACGGAGGGGTCCGAGCTGCCGCTGGAGGCCATCGCGGGTGAGAAGTGCCCGGGCTCGACAGTCCTCGGGCTGACCACCGGCGGCGACTCTTGCCGCATCCTCTGCATCGTCGAGGCCTTGAACAGCCGGGCGACTTGGAGGCCCTCCGCCATGCCGGGGGTGGCCGTGCTCGTCGATGACGTGTCCTGCGGCGAGTTCGACGAGATCATCAGGTCCTCACGATCCCCTTTGTGCGGGAGACCAAACTTGGCCGTGAAGGTGAAGGTCGAGCCCTTGCCGGGAACCGCGGTCCCGTCCATCTTGCCGCCGTGCAGCTCCACCAGCTGCCTCGAGATGACGAGGCCCAGACCACTGCCACCGTGCTGGCGCGTGCTGCTGCCGTCGATCTGGCTGAAGGGCTTGAAGATCAGCTCCGACTCCTCCTTCGTGAATCCCCTGCCGGTGTCGACGACGGAGAATTCGAGCACGATCTCGTTATCACCGTGCTCAACAGCAGGATCGGCAGCGGAGCCAGCAGCAGAATCAGCAGCAGCAGCCGCAGCAGAGGTCGGAGAAGAGGGAGCCGACTGGGAAGAAGGACGATTCTTCCGAGTCACCACGCGGCAGCGACTGAAGACCTCGCCCTCTGACGTGAACTTGATGGCATTCCCGATTACGTTTAGAAGCACCTGCCGGATCCTGACCTTGTCGCCCTTGACCCAGGCGGGCACGTCCGGCTCGACAATGTAGTTGAGCTCCAGCCGCTTGGCGATGGCCATGGTGGACACCAGCTCGTTGACGGCCTCGATTAGTGAGGGCGTGTGGAACCACTCGTAGTTCAGCTTCATCATGCCGGCATCCACCTTGGACAGGTCCAGTATGTCATTGATGATCATGATCAGACTGTTGGCGCTCGTCTGGATCGTGTTGGTGTAATCCTGCTGCTCCTCGTTCAGGGTCGTATCCTGCAGGAAGCTGACCATACCCGAAATGCCGATCAAGGGGGTGCGGATCTCGTGCGACATGTTGCTGAGGAACCGGCTCTTGGACTCCATGGCCTCCTTGAGCTTGGCCTCCAGCAGCTTGTGATCGTTAATGTCCGTGGCCGAGCCGAAGTACGAGCTGGCGCCGCTACCGAAGTCGATGTTGTCGATCTCGACGCAACGGATCAGGTGCCACCGGTAGTCGCCCGTCTTCGACCGGAGTCGCACCTCGGTCGTGTACGAGAGCCGGCCGTTGCTGTCCGTAGAGATTTTGATCACCCCCTTCTTGGCCAGTTTGACCAAGTCTCCGGCCCTCCCTTCGCCGTCTGAACCGCTGCTGGAGCTCCCACGCCGAGACATGGCCTCGAGGACGCCCTGCGAGATGTTCGGGGTGGGCAACAGCTTAGGAGTGGTCACGGCCAGCAGTGTTGACTTGAGTCCCAGGACTTGCGTTGTCGATACAGGTGCTGATGCTGATGCTGAGCCTGCCGGATCCCGATCACCCGAACCGGGGTTCTGCAGCCCCGGCGTGGTCCCCGTGGGAATCCGACACTTGGCAAGGTCATCAGGATGCACAAAGTTCATGAACCCAAGCCCGAGGGAGTCCTCGAAGCTCTGCCCCGTGTACGAAAGCCACTGCTCGTTCGCAAAGGTGATGCCCTCATCCTCTGTGGCGGTGAATATTATTTGGGGGATGAGGTTGGCCAGCAGCCTGTGCTTTGCCTCCGAAGCCTCTATCTCCTCCTGGCGAGCAGCCTTCAACTCGGCTGTGTGCTGGTCGTGGATGTCCATGTAGGACCCGAGGAACTGCTGCACCAGGTTCCTTTTGTCCCTCGTGGCGATCGCCCGGGCCTGGAACCAGCGGTAAGCCCCGTCAAACCTCCTGATCCGGACCGTTCTCGAGAATGGGTCTCCAGTCCGCAGCGAGTGAACCCATGTCCTGATGTATTCGTCCCGCTCAAGAGGGTGGATGCTTCCGTACGGATCTGCCGCCAGCTGAGCTGCCGTGACTCCACGATAGCTTAGGTATCTGCTGTTGACCCAGACCATGTCGCCGATTGGCGGCACGGCGATGAATATGTGCGCTGGAAGAGAGTCTAGTATGAGTCCTTTGAGAGTGTCCGACGGTGGCAGCAGCTCGCGCGGCAGGGACCCGGAGCCACTCCGTGAGGGCGTCTGCTGGCTCCTCCCCGCACTCGCAATGGTTGAGCTCGGCGGTAGGGACTGGAAGGTGGTGGAAAAGTCGGCACCGTGTGAATGGAGATGTGTGTGCCGGTGAACCCCCTTGTTCGACGACGACATCACCTTCCTATGGCCACCACCGCCCTGAGTGCCTTGGGTGCCCTGGGTGCCCTGAATGCCTTGGGCGCCTTGGGCGTCGTGGATCGAATCCCCCGACTTGTCGCTTTTCTCATTCCTCTCAGTCCTCTCCGCGGTAATCCAGGGGATAGGGTCCTCAGCTGAGGCAGAAACGGGAACTGAAATCGTGGCTGTGCCCTTGGTTGGCGTCTCTGTCGCCGACTCGTTTGCTCTCGAGTCGTAACCCGGACTAGGAGGGCTCGGTTCATGCTGATGCTTGGTGAAAGAAAACCGACGAGACGACGACCGCTTCTCGGCGGCCATGCTCTCTTTGGAGCCCCGTCTGTCCCGCAGCTGCTGAGCCTGTCCGCCCCCGGGCGTTGACGGCTTGGTCATTGAGGAAGACGAAGGGTTGACGCTGAAGTAGCTGTCGCCTCCTGCGGTGGTAGTAAGGAGTGGGCTCGTGGCCATCTGGCGCTTCTCCATGGCCATCCCGAAGCTGTTATGGTCCCAATTCGGTGTGCCAGTGGCTGAACCCGTAGCACTACGAGATGGCAGCGAGTAGTCGCTGGGACTGGTAATGCTGCCGCCGCCCAGTGACATCTGCGCATCCTGCGTCTCGCGTGGCAGGTACCCCAGATTCTCAAGGTTCATCTGGCCGCTCACGAGCCCTCCAGTCTGGACCCTCCTCCTCTGCAGCCCCGCAATCTCGGTCTCGAGATTGGTGTAGTGACGACAGAGGGAGAAGGACGTGGCAAGATGAGGAGCTAGATACTCCAGCGAATGGCGGAGGTTGGAAGGGTATGGAATGAGCGGGCTAAGAATCGATAGTACTGCAATAGGACAGTGCTTCTCCCTTTGCACTGAGCCGGGAGACTGAATGGTTGCCGCAGCTTCTTGCTCTTTCGCATTACTCTTGCTGCGCAGATGTGTTTTTCGTTCCATCGTAGTGGCATCCAGCTTGAAAGTAGGGGTGGGTCTGGACAAGAGAACGTGAGACAGAGGCACATGCAGGACAGTCCACGAATTATCCACACCGATCGTTTGGAGCGCCTTCAGGGTTGAGTAGTCCTGCACTGGTGGAGACGAGGGGTTGAAGGAATCCTCATCGACGACGGCATCTGTGAAAAAAGGATTCTCCCCAACATCTGCTCTGATAGCAGGGGAGGGAGCCGGTGATTGTGACCATGGCGAAGGGGGTGCCTGCTCGTACTCCTCATACTTCGGGGTAGGTGGCCGTGGCATGTCATCCTCATACCGCGACGGACTTCCAAAGGTTCTCCTCTTTTCACCATACTGACCTTTTCCTCCCTTGTAGAGGTGGGAACCACCGAGGAGAGACGAGAGTTTTGGGAACGAATCTGGGCGTGGCCTTTTCACCTGCTGCTGCTGCTGCTGCTGTGGTTGCTGTGGTTGCTGTGGTTGCTGCTTCCTCAGGCCTTCAGACGATCGACTCCTTGCTTTCCCTTTGACCTCCTCCGATCGTTCCGCTGCTTGCTTCTCAAGGTAAGGATAGCTGCGCGTCAGTGCAATTGCCTTGCCTCGCTCTAGAACCCGACTAATGCCGTTATGGTCAATGAGGGGGTCTGCCTCATAGTCGAGGGCTTGCAACATGGGTAGAACTCTCCCCTGGTTCTCTCTCTGGGGCCCGCGCGATTCCTCCCAGCTTGGCATGTTCTCGGTCGCTTCGACGGCGTCATGCTCTTCCAAGGCCTTCTTATTAAGAAGCGAGTGGTCTGTTCCCAGATTCTCAGGAAAATTCTCTGCCGTCGGCGTGGGATATGAGCTCAGACTTCTCACTATCTGAGCCGGACGTCGAAGCCCCGAGAGTGTTGTCTCCATGGCCGCCCGCCCTTTCTCTTGGCGAGTCTCATAGGAGCTGAAAGAGTGTCGGCTGGGGAGGTTCGGTCTCAAGGGAGAGAGCATTCCGTACGGATCGGCATTCTGTGATGTTGTCTCGGATCTGCCATCCGTGCTGCTGGGTATCATGCTGCTCCCTCGCGCCATATAACCAAGGCTCAAGTCATCTTCCCCTCGAGCATCGTATGTCGCCTTCTGACCCCACGGCACATTCTCAATGTCGGTAGTGTCGGCCGGGACGGCTAGTGTGACCCTCTCTGCCTTGTACGCCTCTCTCATGATCTGAACCACCGCGTTCCACCATGCGTCCAACCCAGGCTCGGCTGAGAGCATCAGGGAGAGGTCGTACAGATTCGGGCTGGGGAACTCGCCAGGCTCGCTGAGCGCATGGGAAACCCCGGCGGGCTGGAACGTCAGCGTTGATGCCGGAGTAGATGGGTTCGAAAGGACCTTGTCGAGGAGGCCTAGGGGTTCGGATCGAGCACCATGTGATTGTTCCGGTGACGACGTGGGAGAGAGCGAGGTGAACGGCCTGTGAAGATGTGAAGGCACCCGCCCGGGGGTAGTCATGCGGGGGAATGGGTAGGAGGGTGTCCTGGCAGTCAGATTAGGGGTCGACATCCCCCTGATGGTCGCAGAGGACTCTGTCGACGTCGTGGTCATGGACTCCGATGTGCGAACCCCCGCCCCTGCTCCTGCTGCAGTCCCGATTCCTGGTGAGTTGCTGCTTTCTTCCGGGATCGGAGAGGGTCGCTTCGGGCTTGCGGGTGGCTGCTGGTAGCCTCGTGAGTTCATCTGCTTCCGAAGCTGCTCCCGGTAGTTGCTGAGGCTATGAGGGGCCTCCGTGTCCGCTCGGGGGTCCACCCCTTCTCTCTGTTGGGAAGCATCTTGCTGTATGCTGGACTTGGACGCTTTGATCCGTTGTTTCTCCTTTGTAGCCTTGCTCAACAATCCTGACGTCCTCTTGCCGCCTGGAGTCTGGCCCGGAGATGTGGCAGCAGGCTTTGGGTCTTCCAACGGGGAAGAATTTCCCGGACCACTTTTCAGCCAACCCGACATGGGATTATATTCATTGCCCCGTGCGGAGCGAGAGGGTGCAGATCATGACCCGGTTAGAACCCAAGACGAATTACACCGTCGGGATATCTTGTGCGTAGACGCGTGGACGTGTTTTGGTCCGCTCAGCGATACGGTTTCTCGTGGTTCCGATCCGCCGCTCGCTATCTATGGGTTTGGGCAGTTAGTTGACGCAACTATGACAAGCGACGACGAGAGGCTGAGAGTTGAACACTTGATGGGCGCGACGCAGGTCGGACAGGCGTTGAGAAACGAGGATAGCGTGTCGAATAATGACGTTTTATGGGGAGATGTCGACGTGGCTACCAGCAGCTGGGCAGTTCACGTTCGACAGGGCCGGATATTACAAGAAAGGATGCCAAGTCTGGGTTGCTTGATTGTAAGCGAAACGGCCTTTTTTTGGCGTGCGGGCGGAGTGGTTGTGGTTCGATGAGGTTCGATGTTGAGAGGGGTAGAGATACTTGTTTTCCCCCTTCGGACTGCGTCTTCTGGGAGGCTAGGTAGTAGCGGTATGCACTCGACGAGGGCAAGGAGGGGACCTCAACGCAGCGGCAGGTGTGAGGACTGGGTATGTAGGTAGGTTTGGTAGTGTGGCATAGAATAGACGGGACCTTTGATGGGGGGAGAATTACAAGGCATGGAAAGCAGAGTGGGCGACGCCCGCGTTCGAGGGCAAGAAGTGGGAAGGGGACCAATATGTGTGATGACGTAGTGGGCCAATTGGGACCCTGCGGCTTCCCGTTGAAGGAACCCACAACCATGACTGGCGTAATGCGGCGCCACGGGGCATCACACACAAACAAACTAACAAAGGCAGTGAGCAGGCTATATCTTCCATTGCTCTGCAGCGAAAAAGGCCTCTAATTTTTAAGAGAAAATCGAAGTGATAAAGCGAAATAGCGGTGGTTTAACTCCAATCGATAGCTGATCGAACCTAGGGCCAACCCATCAAAATCGACTTATGCCAGGCTAAACAAGCAGTTGAGGACTAGGAAAAGAAAGTGCGATCAGCGTCTAACAGTTGAGAAAGGAGCTGGGAGAAGTTGTGATGGCGTAGTGGGACGGTGCCACTGCCCAGCCCCTCGGTACACCCCATCTTTCTTCCCACAGCAGATGAATTTCCATGCTTTGTTGCTATTGTAGGTTACCTGGACTAGGTACCTAGGTAGGTAGCAGCAACTATGCGATGAATTGAATGACTACCTACCTACCTACCTACCTAGTTACGCCAGCCCGCCTAGTAGGCCGTGTTTGTTTACAGCCTCCGCCTCCCACTCAAGTCGCCGTCATTGACTCTTGCTTGTTCCGGTCGTCGTCGAAGGTCATGGGGCTGTGTGATGCCCATCCCAAACGCCCCGCATATAATAAACAGCTCCATGCTGTGTGAATCGGGAGCAAGCATAGTGGCATAGCAGCATGGCACTTGGAGGCAAGGCAGGGAAAAAGGGGTTTCGGACAGCTCCCCGTTGGGAGTACTGACTAGTGTGCACCTGTCCAGAGTCCAAGTTGTCGTCCAATTTCATGTACAGCGTAGCAGTAGCCTAGTAGGCGGGCATAGTACCCACCTACCTTACTAGTCAATGTCAGTGCTGTACTGTAGTAGGATAGATGCATACGAGGATGCGCCGCATACCACTGAGGGATGTATGTCCTACGACTCCAACCTACGCTTTTGCTTGTTGCCTATCCTAATATGTAGGTGATAAGGGACAAGGAACCCTCTGGATATTCAAGGTAAAAATCGGGGTTTGCTGGATGCGGCGCGGGCGAGTATCAACATCACAAGTCCGATTCTGCATGTCTACGCGTCACTCGAGCAATGTCAACAGCGCCCAAGTATGATTGCTCGGTAGCTTCAGGGTAACGTAATCCGTACGTGGTTGAGCTGTGGATATGTGGGCTCATGCCGTCAGAACTGGGAAGAAAACTCCGCAGAGCCTACGTTGCCTTGAGTAGGTGGATGAATCGGGATAGCCAAGTCATCCTCTAGCTCAGCGTAGACATGATGAATATATACGGGCGTAACCTTTCACGCGCTTATGTCACGTATGCCGAAGCCTCTGTGAAGAGGCAATTAGTAAGAAGCGAGTAAAAAGGGAGATGATTCAAACTCCCCGTCGACAGAATGGGACAAAGGGTTGATGTGATGCTCACGATAATATCAGATGAATTGACCTCTTTTCAACTGTAGGTGATGGAAGAGCTGGTGATGGATGCTGGTTTCGGCCTGGATGCCTGGGATCAGCTAGCTGGGTTTTGGATCTTGGCATGACATCTCTATGCCATTGCGTCAGTGGCGCAGACGCCCACTTGAAGCCCCACAAACCCGCGTCGCCGACTGCCGCTCGGCTGGGTACCCCTGAGCGGGCCCCTAAATGCCCACGTTGCTCAAACCGGCCCAAACCCGAACACCCGCCGAAGGTGACACTGTCACCCACTCGGAACTCTCAATAGGTTACAATTACAAGCATCGCAATGGGTGCGTAGAAATTGCAGCAAAGTAGTTTCCTCCACAAAATGTCTTGGAGGTACTCTTGATGCACTTGTACCCACGTTGGGGGAGATTAACTTTGTGTACAGTACGCAGTCAACTGCCTTAATACCTAGTTCCAGTCTGTGGGCCCAAATACTTCGCTATTACCAGATTAAGGAGACCCAAACTTACCCAACCTAGTTGCAACGAAAAGCAAAGGTACTGCCTGCAGGAGCCAGGAACGAACTACGAAGAGGTTCGTCTCATCACACTTGTCAAACGGTGGGGAGCCACTAGTCGGTGAGGCTGCCGGGACACGGAGAGACGCTAGCGCATCATCCTGTCTGCCGGAGCAAGACTCGACGGAAATGGCATTACGTAGTCCGTTCTCCGTCACATGAAACAACAATGAAGATATAACTGGGAACAGGCTTGCAGAGGTCCAAGTCCGCCTCACTTGTCGACAGCCCTAAACTCGTACGGGCCTTATGCGAGCTTCAAGAAACTCGGGAAGAATGTCTAGCTCCCCCGGCGTAGCTCCTCATACCTGGCCACCGTCCCCCTTCAGCCGCTCGTAGTGTAGTCCCAGATGTGTCATCTTCTCCGCCGCGACGAAGTAGGCGGATATCAGCCTCAAGGGTCCCTGCGGCGAGAGCGTCGCGGTCAGCTGCTTCTAAGGCAGTCTGCCAGGCCCCTAGAAGAGCCCCCGGAGGCACCATGTGGTACCGCATGGTTGTCACCTAGGAACCGCCCGACTGGGCTTTAGAGAATCGAACCTTGGCGCGTGCTGTTGGATGCCCGCTTCCGCTCCCGCTTCCGCTGCCGCTCCAAACCCCCTCCGCTCCCTCTGGGACGCGCAGGGAGAGATCCAGATCCTCCATGATCCAATCTGTCTTCTAGGAGTTCTAGTCCCAGAATATCGGCCGCTCCAGGAGAAGACGCCAGGGCGGAAACGCGGTGAGAGGGTCTTGATAGATTCTTAATAGGTTGACCGACCATAACTCACTTTAGAGCTCTCGTCCTTCTTTTCATTGTTTTCCCGGCGCATTTTTTCTGAACGGATGTGCTCATGGTCTGGAGAACCTTGGTGGTAGTGAGAGAAGAGCATGCACTTTACTTAAACCTGAGAGCAATAGGAGACAGCCTCCTGATGCCCCTTTAGTGACAAGAGCCCCAAATATCCCGTCGGTCATGTGAATTCCGGTTGGTGCGTGGGGACGACGGCCAGCTACGCCGTCCCTAGTAATGTTACACAACAACACGACAGCATCTGTTCTTCTAGGCCTGATGGCAAATAGCATGGAGTAACCTCACAAGGATATGTATACCCCCAGCCACGCAAACTCGTCGGCAAGCGGAGGTCAGCGACCCTAAATCAAATATCTGAAATCCTTCCGCATCCGCATAACCTCCTCCGAGATGCCGTACTCCCCGGTCTCGGCAGTCCGCTTGACCACGTCGTCATGGGCTTCCCAGGCGGTCTGGCCCGCAGCCAGCTTTTTGTTGAGGTTGACCAGGATCATGCGGAACAGCAGGCAGCCGAATACGGTGATGCCGAACATGGACAGCACAATGCCGTACGACTTGCGGAACCCGTTGTCCTTGAGGTCCCAGACGTAGGAGCCCGCCACGTTGCCCAACTGGCTGAAGGCGTTGACGAGGGCGAGGGCCACGGCCCGCTTGGCTGGCGGGCGGGGGAAGGACGAGCTGATCCACGAGTAGAAGACAATGAAGCCCGCGTACGAGGCCGTCTGCAGGAAGAGCGCGACGTAACGGCCGGCCGTGTTGAGGGTGGACATGCTGATTACGAATCCGAGCATGCCACTGTCGAGAGAGAAGACGAGAAGTCAGTTATATCGCCGGCAACGAGGCTTGGCGGCCGGTTTTGGTCAAACAATGAATGGTCAATAAACTTACACAAAGATCGGCCCGACAATGTGCCAGAACTTCTCCTGGGTACGATCCGCATGCCAAGCGTTGATGAGCGAGACGATGCACGAGAACAACCAAGGGGGAGAGCTCATCAGCAGCGTCTCAACATAGCCAAACCCGAGCGTGCCGGTTAGTGTGGGGACTGAAGGAACAAGGCATTGGGTGTTAGCATCTGACCATCGGCTTGCTTTGGTCATCCAGCACGTCAAATAGAGAAGCAAGTTACTATCAAACTGGGGGGGAAGACTCGGGAATATAGAAAAGACATCGAGACCCACAGAAGGCATTGAACGAAAGCCCGACGACGTAGGCTGTGAAGACTAGGCAAAGCAGGTAGACCTTGACGTCCTTGAGCGTCATGATGAGGCCGTCAAAGATCCCCTGCTCGGAGGAGTCGAGATCTGCCTCGCCGACGTCCTCCGTCATCCGCAGCTGCGCCACGTGGAGCTCCTCCTCCGTGAAGCCCTTCGTGTTGTGCGGCAGGTCCGGGAGGATGAAGGCCGCCGAGATGGCGATCGCCATGGTGATTGCGCCCTCAACTGTTGGTCCTCTGCTGGTGAGCATTCCTACCTAAAGGAGAAGGGGGAGAGAGGTTTCCCACGTGACCGAGGGGATTGACGGGGATGACGGGGAATGGGGTAAGGGGTTTGCGGGTTGCGGGTTTCGGTTTGCACTGACTCCAAAATAGCCATCTCCATGCAGCATGGCCCAAGACCCTATATCGGCGCACAGATGACGACTGTCAGTAGTCTCTTCCACTGGCTGCTTGTTGACTTCCCAGTCAAGGGGCTGGTTGGTGTGTTTATGCGGCTGAGACGTACCCCTGCATGTTGGACAAGACACCCGCCCCGATGAGTGCAGAGAAGGCATTGCTGATCAGGTTCCCGCAGAACAGGATGGCGTTCCGGAGCGCGAGCTCCCTGCGTGTGTACCACTTCGAAAGCAGGAGGAGGGCGCCAGGCAGGAAAGCCGCCTCGACGAAACCCAGGAAGAAACGGATCACCACCATGTGGGAGAAGGTCTGGGCGTTGCCGGACAGGGTGGAGATGACGCCCCAGAGAAGCATCGCGGCCGCTATGTAAAGAGAGGGCCGTTCGATGCGGTTGATGAACATGTTTGAAGGGACCTGTGTTTCATATTATTACTATTTTATTTTTATGGCGAGTTTACTTCCTAGTCAATCGTCCCATTACTGCTATGCAGATCCATCTGATAGCCAGCCGGGTTCAACTCTGAAAAAAAGGCACTGAGACTCTTGACGGCCTCTCACATAGGGACAGAGGGGCATGGAGAAAAATGCGGGGGCAACGCACCTGCATCAAGATGTACCCAACGTACAGAATGCTAAGACAGGTTGCATACTGGGTATTGTCGAGGCGCAGGTCATCTTGGAGACCCTTGAGGCGAGCGGCGGCAATGTTGTTGCGGTCGAGGTAGTTCATGATGTAAATCAGGACGAACAGACTGCATCGGATGTCCAGCTTGCGCTTCATCGCTTTCTCAACGGCTGCTCGGCGCTTGGGCGACATCCGGTGGTAATGGCTTGCCTCGCCCGCCGGGGCATCGTCGTGGCCGTTCAACTCCCCCTTGGAGAGGTCATCATGGTCCGTCTTGGATATCTTGTCGTCCGACATATTGGGCGGGAGAATGAGTCGGAGACAAACCCTTTTACCCTTTCTTTTCCGTGTCCAAAACTCGGTTCCTTGGATAGAAGCAGGATGAACAGGTCTCTCGGTTACACGGGTGTAGGATGGCAGCAGAAGTCTGAGTTTTAAGGGCTGTCTGGTTCGGCCGTTCGGGTGAACACAGTCCACTGGGCGACATACCACATCAATTTATATGAACTAGGTATTACCGAGAAAATGAGAGAGAGGACCCCTTCCCTGACAAGGCCATGCCCCCCATTTCCAAACGAAGGCGAACGAGATGATGGATGCTCTTCGGTACTATTATAGTGTATCATTATATGACCGAGAAGTTGCAGCTTGCATCTCCCGAAGTGAAGGTGCCCCACGCGACATTGTGCCACGACCCAACCAGGTCGAGCCTCGACCAGCCATCGCCTGCCAAGTCCTGGATATCATGGGTACTGCGTAAGACATTGTGAAGAAATGCGGGGTGGAGGATGTTTAACAGCAACATGCTACCCACGCTAGGACGGGGCCATTGACCTTCGGTTTCTGCAGGCTCTTCTAGAAAAGCTCTGGCAAAAGATGGGGGGGTGATCTCTGAAGTGCAGCGCATCGAGGTCCTTCCTCGGCGCCTTGGCAAGCAATCACCCACTCTGGCAGAGACTGGGCGGTCTGGGGAAATTGTTAGGGCAAAAGATTTAAGCGGGGAGAGAACTCAAAGCTCGTGCGAATGTACGTGCAAAGAATTGGTTGGAATCCTAACGGGAGACAAGTCCGCACGCTCAGTGACATTTTCATATTTGAGCTCTAGACAGCGTGCGCCCGACCAATTGCCATCAAGAGCGTGACCCAATATCAACGAACGCCCCAGACTCGCTGACGTAGGCTAAGGATCACCTCCAAAAGAGTGGATGGGCTAATTGGAAGGAGAGTCGGAGTCGGAGTTCTTCATGTCAGGGTAGGTGGGCGAGTGCAAGGGGAAGGTTGGAGAAAGAGGGGAAACGGTTAAACCGGATGAAGCTCGTGCACTGTAGGTGAGAACTACCATTGCAGAGAGTCGAGAAACGGCTAGGAGTGACTCAAGCGACAAGCCGTTAATACGTAATGTTTAATACGTCGTCAGAATAAACTTCGCCGAAAGCAGGTAGCAGGAGTCTTGGAATATCAAGTATGAGTAGCGCAAGCACAATTACAATGTGTTCAATGTCGGCGAAATTTCCAAATTGTGGTGACTTTCTTTCGTACGAAGTACAAGTTGCCGCTCTTGTTCTTGCGTCGGCGGGGGCTGGTGTATCACACCCGTCGGGTCAGTGAGGCTACCCGCCGGAGACTATCGGGCAAACAAGCCTTTGGGCTTTCCTGTACAGTTCCAAGCCAAGGCCGGAAGCTGCAGAGTCGTGCAGTTAGTGGCTTGATAAAGTTCTGCAAGAGGGAAAGCATTCCCAAACACCACAGAACAAGCACTCCCGTTCTTTTCACTCCTACTTTAAAGATCTAGCTCGTCTAATTGTATTCGTACAAAATCTCCGGTCAGTCCAGCCAGCCTCACTCACGTGCTCGCCCAAGCCAGTGCCACTCAGATTGGATAAGTTGCAGCACGAACCGATCTAGGAAATAGTTGGGATTTTGAGGGATCGAACAAGAGAGATTCTCGGTGGGCCGTCGTGGAAGAGGGGGATGTCATAAAGGATTCCGTGGAGGGGGCCGGCTACCCAGCTTCGCTAAAGCCAAGACAGAAGGTGCCGAAGTTTTCCTCGCCACACGGTAACCACTGGCGGTTGTGATCTGAGGCTTGAAACTTCCCGCCAGTGTGGCTTGAGATAATCCGCGTGGCGACAGCCAAGGCAGGGTGGGCTGGTGGTCTGAGTACGCTCCACGCAGGGATTGGAGGCAGCTGTGCCGCTAAATGCCAAATGAACCCAAATTCTCCACGGAGTCGAAGCTCCAGCCCACCCTCACGCGGTGAGTGACGTCCCGTGTGGGGTGTGCAGCATGGTTAGTGCAGGCAGTCCTGTGCTTACCTACCGTGGAAGCCGAGCTTTTGCTTACTTTCCCATCCTCCCAGCCTCCTTAACCTGTCGCATATTGGACATGCTATTAGACTCCACTGCTGGCATCCTCGTTGTCTCTTTCTTACGCATTAATCTAACGGAGGCTGACCAGAGCTAAAGCTGCAAGTCGTTCCCTCTTTTGGCTCTCGCGTTGTCCCAGCCGTGGAATCACACTTTCCCTCCAGTTCTCGCGCGGTTGCCCCTGTTGAACCACCTCCACCCGCCGCCCCAAACCATATAGTACGGGTCTGGTAACTCGTACTCCTTCCCAGTGCGCAAGGGCAAGGCAGTCTTCAAGCTTAAATTACCAATAGACCTTTCTCGATTTCCCCCCGGAGGACAAACGAGGACACAACGTAGGGACACGGCATTAAGTGCCCCAGAGGGTTCCCGCAACAGAGACCGCAGGAGGTCCCAGTCATGGCCTATGCCGATCGGCACCCATCAGAAGGCCAGTCCAATCATGATGATGTGCACGGCCCAGGACAGGGCACATCCGCTCCCGCAGCAAACGGGGCTGCCGACGAGGAGACACCTCTCCTTCCTGTCCAGGAAGGGAGCGTCAACGACCGAGGTGGTTTTGCTGGTCTCTGGCGGCGAATAAAAAGCCCCAGGCGCGACCGGGTCGCCTCCATCCTCCTTCTTGTCTTCTCAGCCCTCCTCTTCCTCGTGGCTCTGCTTGTGCTTCTCTATGGTGAGTTATGTCACGTCCACCTTGCTCATCATCTTGAGCATTTACCGAGGTGACCTGGTTCCCTGCGTAGCACTTGATAGGCTCCGCCGCCACCCGCCACACGTTGCCCAACTGCCTCAATGGCTTGACCCGCCTAGCACTAGCATTTTATACACCTTAAATACCAAAGCCCCGTTAGCCTAGCCTATACTGACCTTCGAATGCTTTCTCTCCTTAGTCTACAGATCCAAGACGATGAACTCGACTGCGCTCTGTCTGACGCCCGCGTGCATCCACGCTGCCTCGGGTAAGTCCCGTCAAGGAAGGGTACATGTACCACTTGCCAAGAACCAGGCAGGTTTAGTCTAGCATAGGTAGCTAACAATCGCCACAGAGTTCCTTTACAACCTCTCTCCGAGGTACCAGGAGCTAGATGCCTGCACCGATTTTGAGGAGCTTGTTTGTGGTGGCTGGAGGAGCCGCCACAACCTCCGATCCGACCAAGGCCAGTCGAATGCTCTCTCCCTCATGTCGGAGAATGCGGAGAACATCTTGAGGTCCATCCTGGATGGGGTGTATCTTGATGAGTCGCAGGTAAGCTGTCAGAGTGGTTTTTGGCTCGTGGCCCTCGACGTTCGTTCGACGTTCGACGTTCTTGACTGACGCTTGTGATGAACTGGCAGCACTCTGCCTTCTCTCCCAGGCAACTGGGCGATGACCCCAAGACTATCGACAAGGCCAACTTTGAAGAGATCCAGCGCGCCTACAACGCCTGCATGGCCATTGACAACATTCGGCAGGTGGGCGCCAAGCCATTGCAAGTCGTTCTGAACGACCTGTCCGAGACTTTCTCCGACCCCTCCGACCTATCTGCGTCCATCTTATTCCTGGAGAGACTCGGCGTCCCGCACCTTGAAAGCCTTTCGCCAGGAGCAGATGACAAGGACCCAAACGTTGTGGTCATCAATGCCTTCCCCCGTACCGCTCCTGGCTTATCATCCAAGGCCTATTATACCGACGACGCCGTCATGGCTGCGTACCGGGACGCCATGGGAAAAGTGCTCGAGGCCATTTTGCCGAATGTCACCGGAAACGGGACGGCCTTGGCCAAGGGTGTGGTGGACTTTGAGAAGAAAGTCGCAGCTATAACCCCAAGTCTGGACAATCTGAGAGATGTGACGGTGAGTCCTGATCTGATGGTCAGATATGGTCATGGATGGTCATATGGGTGCTAGATGATTGTTTGATGACTAGGCCGCTGACACGGGAGATGGACGACATAGTTGACCTATAACGAGATGTCGCTGGCGGACACGGCAGCACGCGCGCCTCAACTAGGTCTCGACAAGGTTCTCAAGGCCCTTGTGCCGTCCAACTATACCATCGACCGCATGATCACCGCCTTCCCGACATTCCTAGGCAACGTCTCACAGATCCTGAAGGACACACCGGGCGATACTGTCAAGAACTTCTTGTACTGGAAGGTCATCCAGTCGTTCTCGGGCTCGATCGAAGGCCCCGAAATCAGGCCCTACATCCAATTCACTAACAAGCTTGCCGGCAGGGTAAGAATTTACTTTTTTTTGGGGGGGTGATGTGCGAAGCAACTATGAACCAGCCCATAAAACCCCCACACATCGCTAACGCCATGCATATGGTTCAGGACCCAGATGCCGTGACCGAGAGATACCGGACCTGTCTCGCCAACGTTGATACTAGCCTTGGATGGATTCTTAGTCGGTTCTACGTGGAGGCAGCCTTCTCGGCGAACGCGAAGGACCTTGGAAACCAGGTCATTCTGGACATCAAAGACCAGTTCATTAACAGGATTACCGGCGCTGACTGGATGGACGACGAGGCCAAAACGGTAGCCAAGTCCAAGGTGACTAACATCGTCCAGAAGATCGGTTATCCGGAGCAGTCGCCCAACATCACGAACCCCATCTCCTTGGAGGCGTACTACAGCTCACTCAACGTGACGGACAAGTTCTTCGATAACGTGGTGCAGGTCCGCATATTCGGCGAGAACCAGAGCTGGTCCCAGTTAGGCAAGCCGACGGACAAGTCGGAGTGGGGGATGACGGCCTCTACGATCAACGCATATTTCAACCCGCCATACAATGAGATTGTCTTTCCCGCGGGCATCATGCAGTTCCCCCTATTCGGCGAGGGGCTGCCCGGCTACATCAACTACGCCGGCTTCGGGGCGGTGGCGGGCCATGAGCTCTCACACGCCTTCGACAACAACGGCCGCCTGTACGACCTGAACGGCTACCTCAAGGACTGGTGGTCCAACCAGACGGTCCAGGAGTTCCAGAAGCGGGCCGACTGCTTCGTGGAGGAGTACAACAACTTCACCGTCGTGGGCACCAACGGCACCATCAACGTAAACGGCAAGCAGACGCTGGGCGAGAACATCGCCGACGCGGGCGGCCTCTCGGCAGCCTTCTCGGCCTGGCAGGCGAGGAAGGCGGCCGCCCCGGAGCCGAACCTCCCCGGTCTCGACTTCTTCACCCAGGAGCAGCTCTTCTACGTGGCCTTCGGAAACGTCTGGTGCTCCAAGTACACGCCCCAGGCGCTCACGCAGCGCGTCATCGGGGACGAGCATTCGCCCAACATGTGGCGCGTCAAGGGGACCGCCATGATGAACAGTGTGGGGTTCAGGCAGGCGTATAACTGCCCTGTCAAGGAGCCTGTCTGCCAGATTTGGTAAAAATTTTGAAAAAGGACCTTGGACAAAATGGGAGGTGCCACGTCGCTTTTGGACACCGCGTAATATCTTGGATGGCAAGCAAGCCTAGCCCGCTGCACTCCTATAGACAGCCTATGTAATACGTACATATTTCCCTTTGTCGTGTAACATTAATCTCGAACCATTCCTACTCATGGCCAGTTACTCTGGCAATCACTGGACACCTGATTCTTGACCGCTACGGTACCGTATTTACGATCTAGCCGACCTGTGGCTCTCCTACCCTAACGCCAGATCGCCTTTTGATATCGACCTGAAGAAGCCTGCCTTTGAAAGAAAATCCTTCTTTTCCGGTGCCCCTACTTCATCGCCTCTGTCGGGAGGGCTTTTATTATGCCTTGTACGGGTGGGAAGATACGAAGGGTCCCACGGGGCGGGATGGCTGTAGCTTAGCGTCGATTCTTGCCCATCCACAGTCCAAGTGTCCCCTCGTTCTTTCCAACGGTTTGTGGCTAGGATGAAAACCAAAACCAAAAACGTGTTCACAGCACAGCCCAAAAGATACCACTCACCAGAATAAGACGAACATAGATGTTCTCAAGAACTTCCCCATCAACTACTACGATTTATGACCGACCGCGCCACTGCACTTGGCTTGTTTCATACAATCCCTCCTCAATACAAAAAAACGAAAGCATACACTGACAATTCTCTGCCCACAACGGCGTCCTCGCCTAAGTACGTGTACAGCCTCGACGGCACCGACGGGGCAGACGATCTTGCGAACGCTTTCCTGGGCGGGGTGTTCCAATTCTACGTGGAATTCCGGCAGAGGAGAGGTCCTGAGAAACCGCACGTCACCCTCCATCTGAACACCACTGATTCTCTCAAGCACGAGACGAGCCCGGGGAAGTTCACATATTTCAGGGGTTGCCTCATCGACGTGTAGTATACCGCTCCAGGCTTCCCAGGCGCGTTCTATGTCAAGCTCATCACCTATATTGAACCCTCTCACTCAGCTACTGCAGCCTTCCAGTTCGACATTTAACACAACTCCCGACGTGTCATTGACTACATCAACATTATACGTGGCCAATGCACTGGCCTTCCAAGGGAGCACCAGTCTGATCTGAGCGGCTTCAACTTTGTTAGGGTCAGCCCTAATAGCGTTGCCCCCACATGTCGGAATGTCATGTAAGAGAGCACTCGCAACACCCCCCCTCCTCCCTCTCCTCCCACTCTCCCACAACCTTCCCCGCGGGCCCGACCCAGGCTCGCAGACCACTTCGGCGTCGCTGTGTTGCTCCGGATCAGAACCTAATGCATGTCCGTCGCCCTTTCTCTCCCAGCTCCCAATGGATGATGAGACTTAACACCATAAACGTCGTCAGCTGAGAGAGCACCGGGCAGGCCGTGGGAAATACGTATTATGTTGACCCAGCCAGACTCGTCCCGACCAACGGGTTCCACCACATCAGCGGGAACAAATACGTTATGCGGGAAGGAGAAACTGATCAGTTCTCGGGGGCGATCTGTAACATCACCCCGCTGCCCCTCCATAGAGGAACCTTCCACAGCAGGGCCGTCCAGCGCATCGAGAATCACAATAGAGCCCGGCTACCCTACCTCTGAAGCACCAGACGTACAGAGCAGTGACACTCCGTCCCGGGTCTAGGGCCCGTGGAATTCGTTGAGAAAGATGGAAAGGGGAAAGATAATGCAGAGCGAATGGCGGGAGACCAAGTGGAAGGCCTTTGATTGAACCCAACAAGCACTCATCGTCTAAAGCAGGCCACAATTTAAAAAGCATTTGCCACCACGGCCCATTATAATTTCTATCCGTAGGTGCTTGAACACTGGGCGCCAGAAAGTGCAGAGGGGACGAAGAGAGGTGTGTTCCCGTATGCCGTGTGGATTACCCAAAGGCCAGCCACGAATTCTCAAACGGCGATGTTAGTCACAGTGTTGTATTGTTTGGGTAAGCTGTGACTATTTAGTTACCGGCAGAAAAGCTACCATTCTCCCTAGCCACTGCCGCTTTCGTCAGGCAAGACTCCCTATACGTATTCTCCGTTCCCTTCTCCAGCTCTTCCCCAGACGGCGGGACCAATATTGCACCGGGGAGGGTTAGATTCGCAGTGCTAGGCTCATGGGGTTTAACCAGGTCTACTATCGAGATATACGGCAATGGATGGCCAGCGTGTTCTTCAATGCGCCGGACATTACTGTCGTGGAATTTGCCCCTGTGCAGTGGCAGTCGCGTGATATGGCACTTAAAACCTCCTCCGGGGTCTCTTTCGTTGAATCTGACGAAGTTGTTTCCGATGATATCGTGGAAGTTGTTGCTAGGGATGTATGTCTTGATGTTAAAAAAAGTCATGCCCCCTATACCAAAGCCGAAAGCATCCCAGTCGATAACGCGCATGGAGTTGAGCCTGATCATCCATTGGGTGCTGCACCGGGCATGGCTAGGTCAGCATGGCTACTAAGTAGAAGTATCCGAAGTGATGAGGGACAGGAAAGACATACATGACATCACGGCAGCCATCGAGGGAGGAATTGTCTTCATTCGCCGCTACGAAGTCGAAAAGGGTCAAGTCGGACTGGTGGTCTACCGGAAGGTCATGGTGTCGGCCGCGAAAGATGTTGATATAGTCTATGATCCGCAAAGAGATATGCTGGTCGTCAATGAGAAACTCGAAAGCTGCATGAGCCGAGTTCGACGAGTTGTTATAGGGGACTAGCTCGACAGTGGACTGGCCGAGGTAGCTGGGCTCCGTATGCTCCATAGCAATAAGACATCCTCTGGGTTCGGCAGTGTCTCCTTGGGCGTTCTCGGTTTGATCGCGGATTGCGGTGATGAGATGCAAGACCACGTATGGCTTCAAACCACCAGGCCGAAATTTCACATAGAACCGCTCAACTGGGAATTCCAGGAAGGTATTTACGAAGCTATACGTTCGCCGGCCGATGTCCCCCAGGTCAAATTTCCTCTGCTCTGGCGCCGACATTGACAGGGAGATGGCTGGAGTATGTGGTATTGGCTTCAAGGTAGACAGGAGACTAGAATGGACTCGAAAGCTTGGGGGGTTGAGGCGCTGGTAACCGACACAGCCAGAGGCGAGGAACCAATGTCCTTTTTGTAAATCCTAGAGCGGCGCGGATAAGTCACTTCAACCCAACAACCAAAGACAGATCACTTGGCCATGCTAATCCTCAGAGATGCTTGCAGGCCTAGGCAGGAACGAGTGCGGCCAGCTTCTTTTATCCATGTCTAATATATCTACCTGGTCGCAACGACCACAAATGTGTCACTCCACCCACCAGAACCCAACCGACACACTAACATCGCAATTCAAGTAATTCTCATTACCGTACGTTTATACGGCCTGGGCATAGCCATTGAGCCACCTAACTGTACACCGGACCGTCCCTTCCGGCCGGATGAGACCCGTGCACCGAAGGTGCCGCACAAACGGGGTTAGGAGTGGTGGTCTCGGGACGCCCGCCGAGCATGGCTCGCCTAGGTATCAGCCGACAAGAGAGGCTCACTCGGTGACCACTATTCCGTTGTTGGCGTTCAACAAAAAGCAGATGAGCCATCACAAACATGGCACGGGTTTCAAGTGTCAAGTTGGCCGGGACAATGGACTTCGGGCGGTGGATGTCGATCTGGCGGCCTGGCGGTCCCGTCGTTATTCTAGTCTGTACCATGACTGCCCACTCAAAAACACTGGCCTCAAGACGAATGTGCAGGATACCAGGGCTCAGCTACCACGCTCAAATCTTAGACTGTCCGACCTAGCAGACTGTCTTGGCCACAATAACAAGAAAGCTTGCTGATGTGCAAAGACCTGGACCGCATCAATGCAAAATCGGGGGCCCTCTTTCAGATGCCAATGCGTCCATTTTCGAACAAGGAGATCAGACCCCAAAATCCTCAGGAGGTGACCCCAATCGAAGGCTACATACATACCGACCGTAGGTTACGACAGTGACAATTAAGCCTTAATCAATCGCCGCCGTCGCCTCCATCCAGATCCCTCCCCGCCAACACTCCTCCTCCCCCGTTCCGCTGATCGGCCTCTGTCTCCGCCCCTCTCCGCTCAGACCACGGCCTCAGCCCGAGCTTCTTGATGTGGATCCGGGGGTACACGCCCAGCACAATGAGAGCGGCCGAGGCGAGCAGCGCCCAGGCCTTGATGTCGAGCACGTTGACGTTGTAGTCGGTGCCCGAGGCGGAGACGGTGGTGGCCAGGACGAGGGGGAGGGCCACGACGTACCCGGACCAGCGGTGGTACCTCCAGAGGGCCTTCGCCTGATCGACGCCGCCGAACAGAGCTGGGGCGGCCCACATGAGCAGGCCGAAGAGGTACTGGGCCAGCAGTAGGACGGCGGCGGCGACGCCCAGGTAGGCGTGCGTCGACTTGAAGTGCGGGTTCCAGGCGCTGAACTTATTGAACTCGATCATGGCGACGCCCGAGGCGAGGCAGAGGAACGACAGCAGGTTCAGGGAGGCGTGCACGCGCGCGCCCACCACCTTGGCCCGCGGCGTCCACGTCGGCTGCAGCACCAGCACCGCCCCCGTCATGGCCAGCACCCCGACGCTCTGGAGGAGCGGGTGCGGGCTGAAGAGCGGCAGCAGAGGGTTCGTGAAGACGGCGCCCCAGACCAGGCCGACCAGGAGGGCCGAGCCTAGGAGGGCTAGTGTCGCTGTGCCTGTTTTGGGGGAGGGTAGGGGCAGGATGGGTTTTTGGCTGTGAGCATCAGGGCTGGCATGTGAATGTTTTACATTTTTGTTTGTTTTGTTTTGTTTTTGTTGTTTCAGGGGTTACTGCCTCATGGTCAAGGCGAGTCCTCTCCCATGGCATAGCATGATGGGTGGGCCGTGTCTTGTAGTTTTGTGGTGAGTGGAGGATCGTCCTAGACTCACCCTTATAAAAGTTCGCGATAAAAAGTTCATCTTCCTTCTGAAGGACGTCACCAGGACGCCCTAGGAGGGGCTCCGATTCCCGATTCTCTGAAGACATTTTTTCGTTCCTTCGGCGGGGAGACTGGGGAGTCTATATCCTGAAGGGTTTCTGTTGAGCCGGGTTTAATGACCCTATTTCGAGACTCGTTATGTGACTGCCGGCGGACCCGGATGGCCTCACTATCACGAGGCAAGCAGGTTGGTTGGATGGAAGAAAGAGGTTTATGAAAAGGGCCTTCGAGTCGAGCTTATGTCTTTTCGCCAACGTGCTCTCTAACAACCAATGTCGCTTCTTCTACGGAGGCTAAGCCTGAAACTCGTCCGGGCGCTTTGTTAGGAAGCTGAGGCAGAACGTGCTTCTTCGCTTGTACCCTTTTGTTGCTTTGCTGTTCGTCTCAATTGAAGTTGTGAAGAAGTAGTTCAGTGTAGTGCTAGGGAGCTCTGATGACGGCATCCAGATCTGAGCTTCTGCTTAGGACGGGGAGGAGCTTTGGCCTATCAGAGGCACGCGATTGGCATTGAAATTGCCATCCATATGTTGCGGGGTGGGTCTGGGGTGGACGCTTTAGACAGGGGAGATGACGCTAAGCACACAACAGTATAGCAACCGGAGTTCTACGGTGGTATGGTTCTTTACCACTCTGGGAAGGTGGGGTACGGCTTGACTTTGCACGAGAGAACTCTGGAGGCCGAAATACCGATTTTGCTCCTAGGTGGTCCAGTACGATGGGAAGTGGTCAGTGAAAGTGAGAATAGGAATGTCGGGAATTCCTATCTACTCAAATCTATAAATCAACAGGCCTTCTAGTGTCAAAAGGAGCAATGCAAATATCATCGGATCTTTCCTTGGGGCTGATGTGATATCGAGGTTGAACTCTCATGGTGTTGGCTCATCGATCGCATTACCCCATTGAGAAATTCAGAAAGGGCGGATCCTGGACATTTCTACTAGTAGATGTGTCGATTTTGATAATGATGGGATTTATTTACCAATGAGGTACTCGTCCAGCTAGCCTCGACTTTCGGTCGATACCGAGGGCGCTATTTGCCAAGCCACGGATGATCCCTCCATCGGGTAATGATAACATGGTGCGGTTTCGGAAGCTAACGGCTCCCCTCAAAGATGGGTTCCCGCGGCCGGGCCCGGGAGTCGAGCGACGTGCTTCCGAAGTGAATTGACGACCGAAAACTCCTTTCGAATTTCGACTACTTTTCTTTCGTTTTATATTGTAATCTAGTTAGTTCTGGATAAACCGCTTTAGATATACCATCCCGTCCGCGTCCATATTAGTACATCGCCTATATCGTCGTCTATAAACGCCTGGAGGAACATTTGCTGCTCGCTGCTCGCTGCTCGCTGTTCTTGCAGAAAACCATAATGGCTGCCGAAACAGAGTACAAGCTAAACAATGTTCCTGCCATGAGAGTCGCTTCGGGCGACATTGACGAGACCTTCCGATCTAGTTGTATTGGTACGTTTTTCAACTTTGCATTGCTAGGGAGCGCTTCTATCGGCAGTGGATTAGCCTCATGACCCGAGAGGGATTAGAGAGGCGACAAGCTGTGCTAACCTGTGCGACCTCAAACAGACCTGATCTCGGCAGCGCTAGGCGGCAAGATCCTGGCCTTCTCAGACCAATGGTTCGCCGACGCGGCGAACCTCCTCACGCCCACTGCCCCGATCCGGCAACCGGGCAAGATGGTGTACACGGGTGCCTGGTATGATGGCTGGGAAACGAGGCGGCACAACCCGGAGCCATTTGACTGGGCCATCATCCGCCTGGGCGTCGCATCGGGCACGGTGGAGGGGGTCGAGGTTGACACTGCCTTCTTCTCGGGCAACCATGCGCCGTCCATCTCCGTCGAGGGTTGTTTCAGCCTGGATGATGAGGAGGTCATGTCCTGGAAAGGCGGTCGGGGAGGGTGGGAGACCATCCTAGGCCACCAGGAGTGTGGACCCTCGCAACGATTCGGCTGGAAGCTCGACAATCCCACGGCGAAGAAATTCACACATGTGCGCCTGAACATGTATCCAGACGGCGGGATCGCGCGGTTTCGCCTGTTCGGTCACGCCGTCCCAGTCTTCCCTGAGGACCCGGAAGCCATCTTTGACCTCGCCGCTGCCCAGAATGGCGGTGTTGCCATCTCATGCAGCGACCAGCACTTCGGCACCAAGGACAACCTGCTCCTGCCTGGCCGCGGCAAAGACATGGGTGACGGTTGGGAGACGGCCCGGTCGAGGGGGAAGGATCACGTCGACTGGGCTATCATCAGGCTGGGTGCCCCCGGTTATGTGCAGAACTTCGTCGTCGATACTGCATTCTTCCGGGGCAACTACCCACAGAAAGTGAAGCTGGAGGCGATGGAGTGGAGGGTCGCCGGTGCTGAGCCCGGGGCCGACACTGAAGGGTGGGTTGAGGCAGTGGTGCCGAGCAAGTGCGGCCCGGACCAGGAGCACGACTTCACGTCCTTGATAACGAACCGGCCCATCACCCACGTGAAGCTGATAATGATCCCAGACGGAGGTGTGAAGAGAATCCGGGTATTGGGCAAGAGAGCGGTCTAAACAGGCAAGAAAAGGGGCATCCAGCTATGAAACCCAGGGAATCCGGCAATCCGGCAATCCGGATCCGGGAAACCACTGCGTCGTATATCCTTAACGGTGTGCTCACTATCCCCACGAGCCATTGCATCCAAAAGTTTTGGAAATGAGTCATATTCGAACACACCGAGTCTGTTTCTCTGTCGATCTCTCTCGTCCAGACTCTCGCGGCACCCTGGTTTGTGTATGTACACTAGGCGGCCATCACGATGCACAATGTAATTGTGGCGTAACTACCTTGTACCTCTGGCTGCTCAATGTAATCTACAGTAGCACAACCGTGGCACGGGCCATGCTATGCGCTGGAACCACCCAAGTCAGGGCCTAATGCGCTACTGGGCGGGGCCTGCAGCATCCCAGCCAGGCTGAGCCTCGATAATAATGATTGCTGCAATGCACATCCTGGACAGGCATTGATTTCTTTTTATTGAATGATGAAACCAAGCCGTGAATCGGCCTCTTAGGAACCGTTGGTCCGTGACATCACTTTTCAGGCAACGCTGATGGCTATTTGATTCATTTCCGTCTTCAGGCTCAGTGAAAGGAAACAGCCCGACTAACCCTAAGGCCATAACGGCGCCGCCCGCTCCGGATGACCACATCCCACATGTTTGCTCGCCCCTCCTCTCACGATGGACATCGGCGATTCTGATGGCGGGGCTGCCGGAGGAGGCTTCGGCGAAGAGAAGAGGCCCCGACCCCTTCCCTCCGACCTCCCCAAGTCCCTCGACGACAGAAGACGGCCGGTCGAGCTCGCGCCGGAGACTGAAATGTACGATGGCTGGCAAGGTTGGTGCACTGTGTCCCTTCGTTTCTTTCCCATGCCCAACTTGCGGCTAGACCCTCCCCCCCTGCCTGGCGTGGCCTTCGTGTCGCCCCCCTGCCCGCTGCCTTAGGTGTTCTAGGTGTTCTAGGTGTTCTTGCTTTCGAAGGAAGCTTTAGTATTGACTCTTGAGCCTGTCACGATGCAGGGCAGTCCCAATTCTTGACATCGCCGATGGTCGCAAAGCCCCTGAGCTTTGGTGACCTCTCCCTGAACGATAACACATACGATGACGACATCACAAAAGGGATCGTCGACAGCGATACGAGGCTGATGGAGATGATCGCCGCGCAGGCGGCCCACTCTGCCGGCGTCGATTTCGAAGATGAGGAAGCTGTCGCGGCTGATGAAAAACTATCGGATGAGGAGAAGAGGACCATGCTGCAGAAAGCGCTCACCATGGCGGCGAGCAACGGAAACGTGGACCTTGTCCAAAGGCTGCTAGGGGGCAAGTCGAAACAATACGTTGACGTCAATGCTGCGGATGAGGACGGCACGCCGCCGCTAATATACGCAAGCTGTTTTGTATGCCTGCCCACTGCACTCACCCGACGGAGATTCAAGCGGCTCGTTGTTGCTAGCTCTGTGCGGCACATCCCAGATATATCTTGCTGATATATTAAGTATCTGACCGTATACAATGCCACAGGGACATGAAAGCGCGGTTCAGACACTGGTTGATGCTGGAGCCGACGTTGACAAGCAGGACCGCAACCATTGGAGCGCCCTGATGTGGGCTATGACGAACCGCCACAAGGGCATCGCAAAGCTGCTTCTGGACAACGGCGCCTCGCCCGAGGCCAAGACGTCGTCTGGGCGAACCGCCTTCGACTTTGTGGCCCCTGACAGCGAAATGTCTTTCTATCTGCACGATAGCGGCTACAATATAGGCAACGCCGGTGTCACGGACGACTTCTACACCCCCGGTCTCTCCCAGGAACGCTTCGAGGAGGAGATGGCCGAGAACGAGCTTCGTAGACGAATGATGATGGAAAGCGCCCGGGACCTGGAGGTCGACCTGGGGAATGTGGGGATGGATGACACGCCCGAGGTATGGATATATATGATGGGTCACGGATGCATGGGCGCCACCCATCAAATCGCCCTACCCCACAAGCTTGACATGAAGACAAGCCGCTGACATAGTGCCTTACGTCTCCCCTACCTATCTAACTAGCCTGCCGACGAGTTCGAAGAAGAGCAACAAGAATTCGACTGGCAGCGGTGCAGCCATGACCAGATGTTCGTCTTCCAAGAAAACGAGCTGGAGCGCATACTCGACATCATCATAACCCACATGACCCCCCAGCGGTCTCCGTCGCAGAAGCCCGTGCCCGCCAACATGATATTCCTTAGCGCCCGGTACGCACATTACCACTCAAGCCCAGAGCTTCTCGCGAAGCTCCTCCTCACAGCAATGGACAAGATCAACGACGTGGTAGAGACGCACCAGTGGGACATGACCATCCTGGCCTTCTGGATCTCCAACGCGACCCTGCTGCTGCACTACCTAAAGAAGGACACGGGCCTCGTCGAGGCCACCTCGGAATTCCAAGCCCACCTAGCCGAGCTGATCAACGAGATCTTCATCCTTATCGTGCGCGACGCCGAAAGACGGCTGGACAAAGTCCTAGACTCGGCAATGCTTGACCACGAGACCATACCTGGGTTCGAGGACATCACGTTCCAGAACGAGTGGAAGCTGTTCAAGAGGAAAAAGGAGGTGAAGGAGGAGCCGCTCGAGAGGAGGTACCGTCCGCCGTCGCCGAAACAGAGGGCGAAGCCAGCTCCCCGGAACGTCACCTCGCTCATGTCGTCGACCCTATTCGTCCTAGACCTCTACGACGTGCACTCGGTCATCACGTCGCAGATCGTGTCGCAGCTACTCTACTGGCTAGGGGCGGAGCTCTTCAACCGCGTCATGTCGAATCGGAAGTACCTGGCGAGGACCAAGGCCATGCAGATCCGGATGAACATCTCGGTGCTCGAGGACTGGGCCCGGACGAACAACCGGCTCCCGGAGCACTACGAGCACGGCGAGATCAAGTCGACGGGGGAGAACACGGTGGACGCGGCGCGGAGGCACCTGGCGCCTGTGATACAGCTGCTCCAGTGGCTGCAGTGCTTCTCCTCGCTGGGCGCCGACGACCTCGAGGCCCTGGTGGGCACGCTGCAGCAGCTCCGGAGCCTCAGCCCGCAGCAGCTGATCCACGCGGCCAGCCACTACCGGTCCGAGGTCGGGGAGAAGGGCCTGCCCAAGAGCGCCATGAAGTACCTGGTCGCGATACAGAAGGAGGCCGCCCTGCGGCGGGAGAGGCACCGAAGCTCGGGGGGCAGGGCCGGGCGGCCCGTCTCTGGGGAAGGGGGAGGGGGAGGGGGTGGTGGCAGCGGCAGCGCGCCGTCGACGCCAGCTAAGGGGAAGTCGTTGGCGAATGGGGGCGCCGCCGAGGGGATGCCCTCCGGTGCGGTGGCGGCGGCGACGGGGCCCCCAGCCGAGTCACCGTCGTCGTTCGTGGAGGGGAGGGTGGAGGAGGACGAGGAGGAGGACGCGCCGGAGAACCTCCTCCTGGATCCGGCCATCATGCTGCCCTTCTCGCTGCCGTCGGTGACGGATATGCTCATCTGCTACGGCGCCGGTTTCGGCGGGGTCAACAGGGAGAGGGAGCGGAAGTACATACCCACCGTTCCCCCCGAGTTCTTGGCGAAGCTGGAGGTGAGCTCAGGGGGCAAGAGGCCCATGTTTGGGGAGAAGGACTGGGAGAACGAGGAGGTGTAGTGAAGTAGCATTCCTTTTTGGTTTGGTTATCATACCGACGTGTCACCACTCATCTCATCTCATCTCATGGAAGTTCTCACCCTCAACCCCCTTTTCCCCCCCTTGTTGGCTTGGCATGAGGTGTTGGCGGTTGGGCTGCCATTGCCCACGTGGACGCGAAATTACCCACAAGACAGGATGCAAGAGCGAGCGAGCATAACACCTATGTGCTGCTGCGAAGTCCGTCACCAACGGTTTTTTGGGTTATATATCTGACGATATGATGGATTGACGGACGGACGGACGGATGGATGGTAAACCGGTTGGGAACTTCTTTCTACCCTTGAATTCTTTTCTCATTAGATGATGGAGCACCTGCACACCGCTGCAATAACTAGAACATGCGCCAACCCACACGAAAAGCGAACGGGACGGACAGTATAGTCTGCATACACTAGCATGTTCATCTTACCGTTGGCATTGGGCAGCACCGGGCCATTTTTCTTCCCACCCTGCTCCTTCGTCCCTAGTGGTTGCTGCTGCCTTTTTCTTCTTCCCAAAATGAGGGGGAAGGACAAAAAAGGCCTTACGAACGTGTCAAAGCGCGCGAGGTCCGAAGACAGCGGCCCAACGCACGCCAACAGCATATGCGGTGCGGTGCGGGACTGCTGCATCATCGCTGCAGTCTTCCTGCAAGGGGCAAGCCAATCAGATATCTATCTTTTTTAGACCCCAGGCTCCAACTTACAACCCAGACGACGGGATGGGAGATTAGAAGATGAGATGGTTCGTCTCCTTTACATGGTGTGTATTCCTGTTCCTATCACGACCGAAATATGAATGGTGCAGTTGCATGTTGCATCCAACCGAACCCCTGAAGCCTGATCGGGAGTTATCAAGGCTTGGTCGAGGCCAATCGAACCAATACAACCAGAACTAACAATAGGAAGGGATAGGTAGAGGACCAAGAGATAGAGGATTGAAGGGAAAGCGATCAACTTTGTTGGTGGTGATGAGCTGTTTTGCATGTAAGACCCCGAAGCCAATAGACTCACTTCTTGGAGACTGAGAAACTGCAGGGCCTGATCAGATTGTGAAGGCTCATCAGTCGCCAGCTGCTTATCACGGCCACACTAGGTAATGATGTGATAATACTCCCGAGAGGTGTTATTTGTTTGATCCGAGAATCTCTAGAGTGTGTTAGTCCGTCCATTGTTTGATCTTTGGATGGGAGCTGGGAGGGGTATGACAAAAGATATAAAAATATCAAACAGCGGTCGGGAAATTGGCATCGACGCCGGACCATCCCTTAGCCACAACCTGTCTATCTTCCAACAGCGCTTGAGGTAAGATGAGAAAGACGACGCAAGCTGCCAACGCACCCCAACGAATTTACATGCCCCTCCAGTCCTCCAACCCCTCCTAAGTTCTCCATGGAAGACCCCAGATATGCTCATGGTCATGAAAGATTACTGCCAGATCCGGCACGGAGGATACGATGGATACCTCACTTAATGGAAGCTGGGAACTTGCAGCGGGCGGGACTGTCGGATGAGCTGGCTAAATTGCCACGTCAGATTGCACCCAATGGTGAGCGACGACACGACGGCCTGCACAATTTCAGTTGATCACGCAGCCACCAATTTTTGGCATTTAATTCTCTCTCAATTTTTTATTCTCTTCGGGTGCTGGATGTGCAGATCCCATCTCTTGATTGATGGATTGAGTCAAGGAGGAGAAGCGTTGAGGAAAAAAGGAGTGGTAGCTTAAAAGGAACTCAAGTGAGGACTAAATGGTCCTAGGAGGAACAGGAGGAGGAGAATCGTCAAGGTAGGATTGTCCTGTCCTGCCCGCATCTTGGTCTAAACCGATTCGGACCAAAACCACAACGGAAAAGGCAAAGGGCAGACGGCGGACGGCCGTCCGCCGACTTACACCCACCTGACCACGGATTCCGGACCGTGAGAGAGAAAGTTTGCGTGCCTACTAGTTTGTACGTGTGTGTGTGTGCCCAGATCGATCAACACCACCGAGGCAGGAGACGCAGGAAGAGGGCAATCGAGAAATACCACGAATTGGCGGTCAGCGACGGGAGTTTCATGATCTGCCGAGCCCCGTGACGCAGGCCTTTCGCTTCGAGAGACGACGCACGGCGGCCGCCAGCCTCTTTTTCTTGTGCTTCCGAGATCTACAAGCGGTCAAAGAAGGGCGTTTGGCATGCGTGCCTGAGGCTGGGGGGGGTGGGGGGTGGATTCAAGTTGGACAGCGCATCTGCTGCGATCGTGGTGTGTTCTTGTCCGACGCAGACGGGGACGTGCTTGATCGTTTTGTGTCCACCCTTCCTCCATACTCCTCTCTCCGCCAATCTCGTGAAGCCATCGTATCTTCTGCCGTAGAGTACGTACCTGCTCCGAAGGAGGAGGTGGAGGAGAAGGACAATATCAGAGCAAGTCGGAGCGCAGGGTGGGTGCTAGGGGGTTAAAAAAACGGGGCTAGGCTAGAACCAGACGCTAGGCAATCTTTTTTCCCGGCCTCTCAGTTTGCTTTTTTATATTGAGCTCATTGACAGCAGCCAATGTCATCGAGACCCCCTCCTCACCTGTCAATGACTTTCCCCATATGCATCCATGGTTTGGCCCGGCTTCGCCAGTTCACTTTTCGGGACTGTAAACAAATTGATAAACTCCCGTCGTTGCGAGGCAGATGAGGGCCATCGAGGGCCGAGGTACTTGTAGTAGTTGTGCAATGTGGAGCTGCTGGTTGCGCCACTTAGCGAGTGAACATCTGTGTCTGTTGATCTGTCTTCGATGACATGCAGCTTCGGGGCCACAGCGCATGGTTTCCCAGAGCTTAAATATGTGATCGCCGTATGGGTATGGGTCTTTCTTCTTCTTTTCCACCCCAGTCTCTTCGAGGACATCTGGCAATACCCGGTGGGGAGGGCGAGCTGGCAGAGTCTGACTGGTAGGACCGACTCCTCCAAAGTGAATCAGTGAATCGGTGAATCATCCATTATAGCCCAAGAACAGAAAACCCCTGGCAACCTGGAGACACATGGGATGAACAGACCAGTCTAGAGGGTGGTCCGGAAGCAGGTCGCCTCTGGTGCATTGTGCACCGAGCAATAGAATAACAAAGTAGCGCAAAGATGGATGTTGGATGTACACATGAATGGGCCTGATACCTGAGACATGAGGGAGGAACTAGATCAGGAAACAACCAATGTTGGGCAGCTTCCATCATTGACGCCGCTCACATTCCTGCTCCCTTCGCTCTTTCCTGTTTACTGTCTCTCCCGTTATATGAGGGACTCTCCTCCCCTTCCGATAATAAAATAGTATATTCTACACTTTTTCCTGGTTTACCGTTGTTCCTCCCCAGCCCCTTCCCTTTTTGTTTGTTCTCTCCCGTCTGGTCGAACGACTTTCTAGTTTGCCTTGTTTCGCCTTACCTGGGTTGCCGATATTGTCCGTTCACCTCATCTCCATCTAGACTGCCGGCATTATCAGCGGTTCTAAGCTCGGTCAAGTCACGGCCAACAACACAACGGCAAGAAAATAATATCAGCGGGAGCCCGATCGACTATTATAGCTCCTGCACTGTTTGTTGTCATTACCCGCCTCCTTGTCGTTCGGAATTTCTTCTTTCTTTTGCTCCTCAGCCGGCCTCTCAAGATTACATCAGTGTAAGTCGTGTTAGCTCGTCACTTACATCTTCAACCCTGTGCCTCCTATAATTCATACTTTCCTACCCTGCCTCTCATTGTAGTCGCCCAACCTCGTCATCGTCCATTTCCATTCCTGCATCATTGCTCCTGTCTTCGACTCCTGCCTTTCGACTCCTGCCTTCCATGCTCCGGGGTCTCTCAATGTGCCATCCCAACGGTATCTGCAGCTGGGACCTTCACACTAAATACGTGTCTAGGCGGCAGAGGCTGCTTGCCGTTGACTTTTAGCTCGCAACCAAACACCCGCCGGGCGTGCTTTACGAGCAGCCTACCAGCTACCGCGAGACCCAATCGTCCGCACGGCCAATCGTCGGTTTCCAGGCGCATAAAGCCGCTGAGCCGAGCGTCGCGACCGCGAGCTAAACGGGCAGAGCCTTAAGTTAGCCATGGCGGCGCAGAAGCTCACAAGCGCCAGCGTGCGTTACAAGAGCAGGCCGGTGGTACGCGTCGTTCCTTTCCGCGATGACACTTCTCTCATCGCCTTCCGTTATGAGCAAACGGTACAGGCTGCTCCTCCCATTCCCATTATCCCAGTTCCTCCCCGGAATCCAGCCAGGCCAAGCCGCCCGGCTTCGTCTATCGTGTCGGCGACGAGCCCCATTGTGATATTTCCTCCTGCGCCGATCCCGCCAAGGGAGCAGCATCCTGCCTTGCGCGCCCGCGCGGAGAGTGCTTCCATCGCAGAGGATTGGAAGAGGGATTCTGGCCTCGCTCCCACGTCATCGACTGCCACGATCCGTGAGGAGTGCGAGCAGGAACCTATCTACCAGAAGCTTGACGAAGAGGAGCGGGAGCCTGAACGGGTCTCGTCCTATTTTTGCGACGCGAAGAGCTTCACGACGGCCAACAGCCAAGACACTGCAGTGGCCCATTCGACCGTTGAAGCAAGCGTCGGCAGTCAGCGACGAACGGTCTCGGTTGAGATCCCAGCACATGCCTTGTTCGAGAGCCCCAGAACTGCGCCCCCGTCGCCTCCCACAGCTGCTTATTACCCTCCCTCTCCCACCGCTTCTGCACCGGCTAGTCAGCAGCCATCCCTGAGCCTATCACGCGAGGCCAGCAGGAGAATGGCAAGGGCGTTCAGCCTCCGGCCTGGCCCTCAGGCGAAGAAGCTGAAGAAGAAGGGAGCCAAAACCCCGGATTACAGCGAGGTGGAAGTTGCACCACCTCCGACCCCTCCAAAGAGCGCCCCGCCGCTCCCACCCAAGGATGGGGTTTATGGCAGGCCTAATAGGGCTGTCGACAAGGACACAGTGGAGAGCACCAGTGATGGTCGATTAGGCGGACCACCCAGCAATCGTGATCCACCCAGCAGCAAAGACGAAGATCCCTTGCCGAAAGCGCGGGGTTCCAAGCCGCCTAAATCCCAGAAATGGCAGCTGCCACTGCCGGGGTTTGGGGGCGGGAACAAAGCGGATCCCTGCCGGTCGCAATCAGCAGACAAGCTGGACTCGCAGAACTCGGGAGCATCGCCGCTGGGGGCATTTTTTCCAACAATCACAACCGCGATCCCGACCGATAGCCTTCTGGAGGACGACTTCCTCACACAATTTTCTTTCTCCAAGAGGGGTTCTATGATGTTTGGCGGCAAGCGCGCGATTGTTCCTTCTGCTGCCGCATCCGCACAAGCTATGGAGCAGGGCGTCGCTGCCGCCGACCCCTACCAGGGTCGCCCTGCGATAGCTGGAGCTACTGAAACCACTGGAGCCGCCCCAAGCTCCGTCACCACGACGGCCACCACCAGCACTACCAACCCCACGTCGTCGCCGCCGACCACGTCGACCGCTGCTCCAGCCCGGGCATCGGCGATGACGACGACGACAAAGACGACGACGACCCCTGCCACTGATGCCAATGACGCCAAGCAGGATGCATCAACCTCGACTCCGAGACCGCCGCCAGTGCCGCCCAAGACGATGATGCAGGTGCCCGACATCCGCGTCCTGCCCGTAGAAGTGGAGAGGGAATCCCAAAAGGTGAGGTCTCTCTATGAATCCGGCTCCGAGGTCGAGTGGCAGGATGGGAGGCCAGGGTCGTCGTCGTCGCCCGGCTGCAGCGGCGACCGCCTTGAGCCGACAGCGGAGGTCCCATCTGAAGGTGACGAGGAAGAGCAGAATGTCGCGTATGGTTTCCTTAGCATCACTTCCCTCCCCTGCCCCAAACAAAGGCAGAACACTGTGCACTCTCTGTCGTCTTATAAATATGTTTTTACCACCCTTGCAAGTGTTCGTGCCAAGTTTTAGATTCATGCTAACAGTGTCGGCCGGCCCTGCTGCAAACCCAGTTCTCGTTCTTTTTCCACAAGCGACAATCTCTCCCCGCCAGGCAGGCATGCTACCGCCACTACGCCCCGATCTCACAGCTCTTTGTCGCTGCGACGAGATAGCCCCGTCCAGAGGGAGTTTGAGCTGGCGGGCGGCATCGAGGACTGGGAGGACGTGGATGGCGCCGACGTCGACCGCTACGGTTTCATCTCCCCTGTCCCATTGCGGCCCGCGTCCAGTACGGATGCATCGGCCGACACATCAGGAGGCAACGCGCCGACGAGACCGTCTTCATCACCGGCCTCGACAACGGCGACAGCGACGGCGACGGCACCTAGGAAGAGGAACGTGCTGATAAAGAGGGCGAACCCGCCGACGGCCGAGGGGCAGCCCTCGTCGTCGTCTCTCATGCCCGGGCGCATGCCCAGCCGCAAGGTGTCGGCGCGCTCACTGAACACGCAGACGTCGGAGCTCTCGACGTCCTCGAGGCGATCGACGCGATCATCGATCCGCGCGGCCGCCAACATGCTGCCGCACAACCGGGACAGGAGGTGGACGGACGAGGCGGGGGAGATGCTCACGCTGTCGCCTGGCCTGGCAGACATCGCCGAGGACGAGCAGGTGGAGCGCCTGTCGGAGCAGTTCAAAAGGAAAGAGTGGGAGCGGTCTGAGAAGTGGAGGAAGATGGCCAAGGTGGCAAACAAGGGCCAGGCGGGCGGGGGCATGGAATTCGAGTTCGACGTGCGGAGCCCCAAGGTGATCGACCGGACGTGGAAAGGGATCCCGGACAGGTGGCGCGCGGCGGCGTGGTACTCGTTCTTGGCGGCGAGCGCGAGGCAGGCGGGCTACTCGGTCGACGAGGACGCCAGCGGGCTCATGTCGGAGTTCCGGCGCCTGCAGGGGGTCAGCTCGCCGGACGACACGCAGATCGACCTGGACGTGCCTCGGACCATCAACCGGCACATCATGTTCCGGCGGCGGTACCGGGGCGGGCAGAGGCTGCTCTTCCGGGTGCTGCACGCCCTATCGCTGCACTTCCCCGGCACGGGCTACGTGCAGGGGATGGCGTCGCTCGCCGCCACCCTGCTGTGCTACTACGACGAGGAGAGGACGTTCGTGATGCTGGTGCGCATGTGGCGGCACCGCGGGCTCGAGAGGCTGTACCAGCCTGGCTTCGCGTGCCTCATGGCCGCGCTGAGGGACCTGGAGAGGTACTGGCTTGCTGGGAAGGATGTTGCCAGGAAGCTCGTGAGTGCCCTTTTTCTCTCTTTATTTTTTTTATTTTTTTGCTTCTAAATCTTTTCACCTCCCTTTCTTTCACCTCGCCACTACCACAACTACATAAACACGAACACACTACCACCTGATAGTATCGTGTCTAACATGCTTCCCGTCAACCTAAAGTCCGAACTCTCCATCGACTCCACGGCGTACGCCACCCGGTGGTACCTTACTCTTTTCAACCTCTCGATCCCCTTCCAGGCGCAGCTCCGCGTCTGGGACGTCTTCATGCTGCTTGGGGAGCCGTCGCCCATGCGGCCTCCCAAGACCGCGGCCTCCTCCGCCTCTGCATCCGCTGTCCCAGCTGCGACTGCTACATCTGGCACCACCAGCACCAACACAACCACGGCCACGGCCACTGCGGAAAGTAAAGAGGAGCAAGAGCGGGAAGGGCCCGTGCCGGGCTTCGATGTGCTCCACGCCACGGGGGCCGCCCTAATCCACGCGCTCCGCGAGGTCCTCCTCGACTCGGACTTTGAGAACGCGATGAAGGCGCTGACGTCTTGGATCCCCATCAAGGACGAGGAGCTGCTCATGAAGGTGACGAGGGCGGAGTGGAAGCAGCGGAGCGGCAAGGGTGGTGGTAGTGGTGGCGGTTTCGGGTCTGGGTCGAGGGGAAAGAAGGCGGCAGCGGCAGCGGCGGCTTAGGATGCCGGCTCCGACTCTTCCCCGCCTCCACCTCCCGCGAGGATGGCATCGGGGAGGAGGATTTTCACTGCTTGAGGTTCCTTGTCATTTCTTGTTCTTTTCCCCCTTCTCTCTTTCTGATTTGCGAGCTTTGTCTTTACCTTTCGTGTTGATTTTATTCCCCATTGTCCCCCCACTCTGAGAAGTTGGGGCTGCTGCTTACCTTTGTCTTCTTTCCCTTTCTCCTTTCCTGTGCGACGGCATGTACTGCATGGCTTCACTGTTGACGAAGACGATTCCCCGGGCTGACGGAATGCACAAATGCGGGTTGTTCTTGTTCTTGTTCTTGCTTCTGATACCTCGAGTTTCTTGGGGCCATGACCACATCGCGCTGACCACCTTGGCCTCCGGACTCACCCCACAGCCTCGTTCAGGCACACACAGTCACTCTCTTTTGTACTCATGTTTTCTCCTTCTCCTGGTCTCGTTATACCCTCTCCTTTCCTCCTTTCCCCCAGAGAGTTGAATACCTCTGAACCAAAGAGATCGGAGCGCAATAGCATGTGTTTTAAAGTGAACACCGGCATCCTGATTTGTTTTATACCCCACTCGTTCTTGTTTCTGTTTTCTGCTGTTTTATATAAAAAGAGAGAGGAAGGTGCGGCACACTAAAAGGGTGAGAGGCCATGCTGATGGTGGAGATGAAAGGGGGGAGGGGGATGGATCGGATTACTGACGGTGTCGTTTTCTTTGGTGTCTAGGATGCCGGTGTGGTTGTGGTTTTGTTTTGTGCGCTGAGGTAAAGCAAATGGGAGAGAAATGGTTCACCTGGGACGAGTAACAGAATGTGACGACAGTGCAAGAGGGAAGAGAAGAGAAAGTGTTCGTCTTTCTAACGTGTTAGGGGAATGAAGTAGAGAAGTCCAGGTTTACTCTATGCAGACTGACGCCCACTCCCTCCTACCTGGTCGCTATTGTTTCTATTTCGGCTAAGGGGAGGGAGATGATGAACTGGCACCTCGGTAGTCTCGAAGCTTCATATATCCTTATTCTTCTCCTGTTAGCGAGTGTCTCGGTATGGCATCTCTACCTCCCTCCCTGTGGTTCTCTCCAGTGTTCCCAATTAGCTCATATGGACCCTGAGCGTTTCTGTTTCTTTCTCTTCCTTTTTTTTTTTTGGTTTAGGTAGTATAGATTGAATATTACCCATCCAAACTTAGAGACTGAAAGTCTGTTCTGCACAAATTTCCACCTCGAGTGACTCCCAGTCCCACCCAGGTCCCCCTTCACTGTGAGTCACCGTCGTCGCCCACCAAACTTCCCAAGAAAGAAGGGACCATGGGGAAAGGAAAACTCTGCAGGTACATAACGACGTCGCCCATGCTCTTTCTTCACCCACCAGATACCACAAGCAACTTGGCGCAGGGGAAGCGCGCCGGGCTCATAACCCGGAGGTCCTTGGATCGAAACCAAGAGTTGCTAGGAAAGTGACTTTTTCATCATTCTAGGAACACTTTTTATTCCCCCTCCCCTCCCGGTGTTTTTATTATTATTATCTGCCCCTTATGATTTCACATCTCCTTTCTGGCATACATACTCCTCTGTCCTCCATTTGCTCGCTTGTCCTCTTCTTTTCCTCTTACGTGCGCTCCGCCGCCATGGCGAGCTTCTCGTAACTATAGCCTGCTTGGCTTTGCTTGGTTCACCCGCTCCGATGCCCGGGTCTAAATGGGGGTTAGGGTTCTTCCCGGCCTGGCCCGTGCGCCGTCGATCCGGAGCCGACTTCCCCGGAGGCTAGGCTAGGGACGCCCGGGCCCGACGCGGGCCGGCCGCGCCGCATTTGAGCGGCGAAACCTCGAATCGGACTGAGCCTCCTTGCCCGTCTTTTGGCCGTGGGTAGTCCCTGATAACTTGTTCTTTACCACTTCCCCTATTTTTTCCTCTTTTCTTTTCTGGGGTTCTTTTTTCCAGTCATGCTGCTGGAACCGACTCCAAATGTCAGCTCTATTACAACTCATCTCCACAGTGTTGATAACTTTCCTGTGTTTCCCCCTCGTGCAGCACTTCCTCCATATGGTTATCCGTGTAGCCTGACCTGTAGCGTGCTAGGTTTCACGAACAATAGGAATGCATGGCATCTAATGTATATAGATGGTTCAGTTCATCGCTACGGAGGCTATTGGCCCTGATTCTCCCCGTTTTCTTTTCGTCTTTGCTACGAGCACATATGTAAGCAAGCACGAGTAGGTGTATTATATATCATGCTTTTGAGGCCGGCCCAGGAGCGAAGTGGCTCCACCTCTCAGGGTTCGTTCTCTCGTGCCACTGAGACTCTGCAAGTATACGTGCACGACAAGAGAGCACGCCCTCGAACAAGAAATGCCCTTTGTTTCCGTTGTTCGGTGTAGCAGTCGCGGGTCGTGTCACGCTATATCAATCTGTAACTCGGTGCTATGGTGCACTGCATGGGCCGAGACAGCGGCCTTGGAAAGTACGTAGTAGTAGGTATGCAGCGGGGCGTGTCCCCGATATCCCTTTATCTGGTCAAGTGGAAAAAGGGAAGAGAGAAAGGGAGAAAAAGAAAGCCAGCCCGGCGAAATAGCGCCGAGAAGCCAAGCGAGTGTTTTCTTTTCCCTTGCAAGTGGCAAAAAGCGGAGATGATGGACACACGGTTGCTGGTTACTCGGACACTTATGAGTGAGTGTCGACTGGGGGTGCTTCAACCCAACGGAGTGCGGCCCTTTTCTGGTTGGAGCTGGAAGGCTAGCGTACTTCATTATGGGTTGAAGATGCATAGCTCACCATCTCGTAAATGCAGTGAGAATCCCCGTTACGCGGCGGCCAGTTTTGGAGGCCATGCTAATGCAACTAATGCAATAGATAGAGAGATAGAGCAAGAGGGAGCGAGGGTGACCCAATCCAGGCAAACAAAAGATGTGCGGACGGAGCAATCCGTTTGTACCTAGCATGATACGTACCAGTACATAGCTGAGAAAGCAGAGTGAGACTCTCTGGTTTGAGGGACAGGGGGGTGGGTACTGGGTAGGAGGATGATGGTGGATGATGGTACCATCGTGCGGTCTAATGGAGGCCTGTGGAGCATGAACTGGATACCCATGCGTTCGCAGGCTAGCGTTGCACTGACGAGAACTGCCGCGGCGGTGTCGGACCCGATTTGCCGTTTGTGTAAGCCTGGCAGGTCTGGTACTGCTCTCTGACAGTCCTATTCCTTACCCTTCTTATTCTCTTCTGTCCTTTTTTTTGAGGGTTGTTTTGTTTTTGTTCTGCCCAGAGTTCCCCTCGCTTCCGCTCTTGCGCCTACCACGCTAAAATGAGAGCCGAGTCTTAGTAGATGACTTCACCAGTGTTGCTAACAGCCAAGGATACAATAATTTTACTGGTGATGGAGAGATCAAAGAGACAACGACAGAGGATGAAAGAGAGGAAGAAAGAGAGAGAGGCAGAGGAAGGAATGACCGTTGTGTGAGACCCACTGATCAACGGGGGTGGCCCCCTCCTGACCATCGATCAGAACCAAACTTAAAATAAACGTCGCGACTTTCTATAAGCGCCAAGGTCGTAAATTTTCACCCTCGGAATATTTCTCATCTCTTGCGGGACTGAGATGTATTCTACACCCTTGCTGGCCTTGCTTACCTTGCCAACCTTGTAAACCTGCTGCGTAGGAATATTGGATATCTTTGGACCTGCTGAAATTTCTTCTTGTTCACTCCTTACAGGGCTCCGACTGGGGCTTGACAGGGAAGTGGTACGGAGAAGTGGAAATGAAGCACACAGAACCAACCACTCCCCTAAGCCTTCCTTTAGGCAACCTTGCCCACCTCCCTCTCCCTCCTCCCTCCTCCCTCCCGCCTTGCCATCGGGGACCGCCCTTGCATCCATCGGGCGTGTCTAGCTCCATCACCCGGACACTTCGGTGAACTCTATTGCTCTCTCTGCTTTCATGCTTCCATTTCCCGCCGCCGGCGGTCGGCATGGCCTTTCTGTTCGGCAGCGAGTCTCGGCACCGAGAGGTCCGCTCCATCCCCATGAATGGGCGCGGCGCGGCGCCACTCCCATAATACATAGTGAGTCACTATAATAGCTGCCTTCTTGGATACCTATCCTACTTACCTCTACCTACCTGACCACTTAGTCACCACGAACGTTCTGGCAGGCTCTGAACTCTGGCAGGTCTGAGGGTGACTGATCACTGACTCACCTAAGTCGCGGGTGGAGGCGGAAGCTCTGGTGGTGAGGTCAGTGCAATCCTCTTTCTTCCAGGGTTGCATTTGTGTGCGTGACATCGAGAGCACGCATGTGCGCGTTCTCTCTTATCCCCGCCTTGCCGCCACCGCTACGAACGACAAAGGGCGGCCTTGACCAATCCTCGGTGTGTGAGCCGGCTTGGATGGGCGGAAACATGTATGGGTGCTGCTGCCTCCTTACCTGGTGGGCGTCAAGGGTGTGTCTTTTGTTGCGAAGAGGCAGGATAGTGGGGTTCTGTTGGCCGCCTGATCTCGGACGTAGGGTCTACAGTCCAACCAACGATCTCACAGGCATGCGAGGAGGGGAGGTTGGTTACCAGACCGCATAGCACACCTACCTATCAAACCCTACCATGTGCACCCTGACTAGTCTAGGACGTGATGCCAACATGCAGGGAATCGCAAGCATCAGATGGCAGCAGCGCGGCAGTTCGTTAAGAACGACCTCAAGGGAAGATCTCCACACACTTTTGTCTGAGACACGCAGCAGAGTCTATTAGTTCGGGTAGGCCAGCAAGCAGTCCGTGTGGTCTCAGTCGATATCTCCATTGAGCGGCGTCGAGGATGCACATCCGAACGCTGCACCGGTGGCCATTGCGCCAGCCATGCCAGCAGCTGCATGAACCAGCCGCCGAAGAGAGCTGCTAGAGGCCTCCAGAGCGCAACCGCGCAATATGGAGCCGCTGGGGAGTCATTTCGGGTCATTGCGCTTTGTGTTTGTTGATCAGAGCTCTCCCTGAGAAGCAAGCGAGCGCACCCCATAGGTAGCGCATGGGTATCGGCCTGCGTTTTCTGTTTCGCGCTGGCCGATATCCGGGGCATTGACTCGTTTCTGTTCGTCAAGGGAAGTGGGAGGCAGGCCGTGTGGACCCGGGGAAACGAGCCTCCGCTCTCAAGAGTGCAGAGGAGGTAAGAGGAGGTCAGAGGCGATCGGCATGCGACGTCCGAATACGGCCACGGTTGCAGGAGGCGAGGCTGCAACGGATGAAGAAGCGAGGTGAAAGAAGAGAGGGACATGACGGAGGGGAATGAAAATGCAGATTGCCGGTTGCAACGTAAAGGGGCTCCAAGAAAGCTGGCGAACTCCTCCAACACAGACGGTTCGTGCGTGCGTTGCGTAATTTCGGTTGCTCGCTTGGAGAAGAGAGGGGGCGTGTAGTCTTTTGGCCGCTTGTGATGGGCTAGCTATCCAGGTGGATGCTTCATCACTGACATGATCGCCATGAATTGAACGGATCTTCCCCCGTCGAGTCCACCACGGTTACTTGCCGTTCGAATTGCAAAATAACAAGGATTGAATAAGAAGACGAAGAAGAAAAAAAGGGGGGGGAATATTAACTGTCAGGATTGGCCCTCGGATCCATCGAAACTGTCATCTTCGCCCAATTTGGCGTGGAAATGCTTCCTGCCGTGGCCTCGGTCTGTTCGGGCTTTCCCAAAGGAGGAGGACTTTGGAAGAGCTGAAAGATTGGAGGCATGGATGAGGCTCACCGATGCGATGGAGGATCTGACGCTGTTAATGCGTAAAGACTGACGAAACGTGCCTAACATACCTAACCTACCACGCTCCTTCTCATTCAGCTCTCCCGCTTTTGGTCTGATTTTTGATGCGATTAGCCATGTGATTTTCGACTCCCGTCTGTTTCTCTTCAGGCCCCCTGCCGAATCAAATACCGTGCCGTCGGACTATCAATTTGAGTTTTTGAGTTTTCCCTCATTGAAGGTCGATCGCCGTCCTTCACCGCCCCCATCGGGCCGTGGCCTTTTTGTCAGCGCATCCCTGCGCCCATCATTCATAGGGTAGAGTGCCTACGGAGTAATCCATGAGAAGGTAGGTGGTAGGCTTGCTCGATACTCATCACCCTCCCCTTGTTGAAACGTGGTTCAAATGGCTTTTCCCAAGAATGAGAATAAGGTGGGACGCAAATACGTAACTTCTTCGCCGTCGACGCATATTCATTCCTAGTTGAGAAAGTTCGATCCTGTCAGCTACCCGTTTAGGATGTATTAATTCGTGGGAATTCTCGATTGGCGCAGTGTCTGCCTGGCCGTTTTCATGCCTTCCCGTGTCGGAGATTGAGGTTGGATCTCCCGACCGGCGTCGTATGCAAGAATGCTTCGTACTCTCATGACGAGGGCCTGAGAGGGGGTTGAATTGAGTGCCCATCCCGTGTGGAACGGGCAGACGGACGGCGGACCATTTGCCAGGCCATTCAACTCGTCCAACCCCTTCAAGTTCATCTGGCTCATCAGGCTCATCAGGATCATCCAGCTGCGGCGGATCCACGTTCGGAACCGAAGCCACCATGACGCAAGACACCACCAAGCAAGGCCGTCTGTTCGTGGCTTGCGCCTGGCCTCGGGACGGGTGGTCGGGCGGGGCGGGCTGGATGGGATGGCTGACGCAAACAGCGGCCAGCGTCTATTCCTCTCCATTGTCCACCGGCCATCCACCAGCAGCGGTTATTAGTCCTGCGCCAGCGGCAGGGATGCTCACGTGGCCACTTAGTTAATGGAAGCTGTCAAGGGACGCTGGGGAATCTGGGAAATCGAGGCAATTAACATTTAACAAAGATGGGGACGGGAATGACTCCTCCCGGTATCTGAAGCGAGCTGTACTAGTAGTACATAATGCTTCAAATGCAGGTTGATTAAGGTGCTAGCGCGCGTATACAACCATAGAGATATTTTTGTGAATGCTTTCTCAATGCCTACACCTGCGTGGAGGTACCAACCCTACGTACCTAGGGGATACTGAAGCCGGGTTGGCAGAATGGAAATGATACCTAGACTTTGAGATGTTTGACGGCTGAAGTCGAGCCTGAAAGCCTCAATTGGGATCCAGACCGCCCCCGAGCCAAGTTTAGCTCCCCCGCCGACCGTTAGCTGGAATGGTGGGCAGCCGAGGGCCAATTAAGCGCCAATTCAGGGCCTAGAACTACGTCCGTGCGACACCTCCAATCGCATCAAACAGAACACTAACCCCTGGGCGCATTTGGCGCGGCGATATTGAGTGATGCACGCGAAGTGGAAATAATATCGCCGAATGGCACACCAAACGGGGAGGAAATGAAAGAGGCCAAACAGGCATGCCCTAACGGTCCTACTGCTAGCCAGGGATACCCATACGAGGGAGGGAGAAGCATCCCGTGTGGCCTGTCGCTCTGATATTAAGACGCACATTGGTTCTTATTCGGAACCAAGCCAAGGGACAAACCTAGGTAGTAGGAGGAAGCTAAAAGGTGGTGTGCTGAACGGGGGATAAGTACTATTCCCCCACTCATCAGTCGCGAAGCGGTTAGCAGGTTACATCGGGGGCGCCTGCGCAGCCCTATATTAAGTAACGCCAGTGGTGTCATCACTGTCATGGGACGGGACTCGTGGGAACCCTCCGCGACCTCCCACTGGAGGCTTCCCCTTCCCCCCTCCTCCATTCAACCTGTAACGTCATCCGACGGGAGGGTCGAAAAAGGAGGTGCTCCGCGGGCCCTGTTTGGTGGTGGCTGCCGCCCTTGTCTGGGGGCCCGTTCTTACAGAGACGGAAGCTTCCCAAGGTTCGGTCGTCCCATCAATCTCCCTCCTCCCACGGTCGGTGTCCCACCCACATTGTTCGACACGGCTTGTCTCTCCTCTTTTTCTGTGGTTCCGTCCGGGTCGGGCTGTTTTTCTATTTGTCAACCAGTGAACGATTTGATGGGATCGTGGCTTGCGGAACTGGGGGTTTGGGGGTGGTCACCCATTGGATGTAGAGTAGGTTTGTAACTTGGGTAGGTAGAAGGCAAAGGGCAGCGGCTTAGTGGTGGAGGTACCCACGCAGTAGAGAAAGAGAAGGAGACTGGCTGGTATCACCCCACCTAGCTACCTACCTACTTAGCATACGCCATCTTCTACAGCACTACCTTGAGCACCATTCCTTCTTCCCCGTAAGGTGCGGCCGGTCGGTCTGAAGGCAGTCAGCAGTTGTGGTTGTGGTTGAAGGTTGGCTTGGTTTGGTTGGTGCGGCCCCGCAAATGCACCGCAACCAAGTGAACCAACCTACTTACAGGGTGCCTATCCTAGGCGTATAATTATAGAAACCCCTTCTTTTGAATGTCAAGCGGGCCTCTTTTTAGACTCACTTCCTCTTTTGGGAAATCTGGCAGCAGATGATTGATGCCGGATGCTGGGACGCAAACCGATATCACATCGTTTGATTGAGAAAAAAAACTCCCTCACGGGCCATCAACGACTCGGCGTCGATATCGGCTTCTCATTAATTCTCATCTATCTACAGTGTTTGCCGGCGCTTGCGCGCTTGAACTGTCTGTGATGTCCCCCCTTCTCAGTAATGACTTGCCTGCTTGGCCAGACCGAGTTTATGCGAGCGTGAACCATCGTTTTTGCCCCAACCGGGGAATTCCCATCCGGGGGTTTCACGCCTGGCCGTCCTTACGGGTAGAGTTGATGAGATGCTGCAATGCCTATCTGGTGTAATTCAACGTCCGTAGTTCAAGGTTTCGTGCCTTGGTCACTTCGTGTTGTTTTTGTCATCTCACCGTGGGACGAACACCCCGGTTTCCCGCACTTCAGACATATTCCGGACGGATTATGACGCCACCATTTGAAGGAGTATGACAGATTTGAGTGTTTTGCTTCTTCTGGATTTTGCCGTTTCTTTCCACCCCGGGTATCATACAGTTTCAATATCATAAAGTCAATGATAAATGATTATGAAAGCCAGTCCCCGTTTCAATGCACCAGAAAGGCCAAGAAAAACATCACAAAATACTAGTAAAACAAATGCCCGTGTAACTCCTTGACTCTCTCTCTCTCCCCCTCCCCTCTGTGTTTGTTTCACGTGAATGTCTCCCATACCAGGTCCCCCATAGCACCGGGCCGCTTTCCCTGTCCAACCCGGCCTGTATTTTTCGGTCCATTGGATTCGAAACCCACCTGCCTTCTTGGTTCGTGACTTTATAACATGTACATACAAGAGAAGACTGTGTAAGAGGGGTGTGTGAAGGAATAGGTTGACAGAAAAGAAAAGGGGGGTTGCCGATGAATTGTAATACAAGTTGGTCCGAGTGAGGCATTGATCGGATCCAAGGAGTTGATTGTCCCTGAAAATGCTCTCCACCCAGGGAGATCGCAAAAGTGAAGGTGAAAATTGGAAAGGGTGAAGAAAAAGGGGGTACAGATTCCCAAACGGGCTAAGAAAATAAAATGAGTCGAATCGAATCGAAATGATAGCGCGTCGTGTGGCTCGATCGCGCTCGCTTGTTTCGTAAACCCATCCAGGAAAGAAAAACAAGGACAAAAAGGAAGAAAATAAGCAGACAAAAGTTGCATATGCCTAGTCATTTTCGCATGGCCGAAACACCCTAAAAAAAACGTCTTCTATTCATTCTCTCGTGGGCGCATGGTTCCACCACGCGCCATTTCGTCCGGCGGCGTGTTCCTTCGTTCGCCCTCGACTTGTTGTTGACCGCGGATGTCCGCCGGCGGTGCTGATGAAGGGTAATGGGCGCCCCGCGGCGAGGGCTCTTCAGACAGTAGGGATGACACCGAATGTGGCCCGCTCCTCCCTGTTGTTGATGGCTGCTGCGGTTGGTACTGGTGTTGTTGTTGCTGTTGTTGCTGTTGTTGTTGCTGCTGCTGCTGCTGCTGTCGTGACGACTCGCCGAACATGTCGCCTTCTCTTGCCGAGGGGGGTCCCGAGGAATGTGAGGGCGAAATGCCGCGATAGCCTCCGTTGCCTCCTCCCGCTCCCGCTCCTCCCCCTCCAAAATGCTCTTGTCGGCCCCCTCGTCCCGTTGGTCGGTATGAGGCTAGATCGCTCCGTTGTCGTGAGTGACCGCGCCGGCGGCCCGGTGGCGGGTTCGAAAGAGTCGAGGTCAAGGCCGGGGCCTGGGATAAGAAGGGAGGTGACCTGAACCGCTGCTGCGTCTGCGTGCTGGGCGGAGGCGCGGCTTGCTGGGGCCCCGTGGCTTTCCGCTTCCTCGGCGATTCCCCTACTGGTCATGTTTGCGCAAAGCGGCTTGCGTTAGCCAGACAAAGAACCTTGCTTGTCTCAGGAGCGCGCTCTGGTTCTGGACGTAGACGAACCCGACGGCGTGTGAGGCTGATTAAAGCTGCCTCCGCTTGTCTGGCTTGTCGGAGGTTGCCAGTGGTGGAAGTGAATCGGAGACGACGCCTGTTCTGCCTGAGCCTGAGCCTGAGCCTGCAACTGCGACTGCGACTGCGACTGCGGCTGCGCCTGAGCCGATGCCAAGCCTGGGTGCGACGTCTGCTGCCCTTGTTGCCCGCCTTGTCCTTGAGGAACGTTCGTGTTGAGCGAAGGCAAGTTCGACCCGGCGCCCCCAGCCCCAGCCAAATGAGGCCGGTTCCCGGGGACACTAAAGCCTCGAGGCCTGGCGGGTGAGCCTGGCATCTGCTGCACAAACCCGCCCTGGGGACCGCCTTGAGCCGAGCCTGGCGTCGATGGAACACCGGAAGGAGCGTAGCTTCCATACGCTTGCGGCTGCGAGTCCCGCCTCTGTTCTGGTGAGACGGGCCCAGAACCGGCCGCAGGAAGTAGCTGAGGCTGGTGGGCGTATGGCGGCTGCCCTTGGGGAAACATGAACTGTTGGACCCAGGCCAGAGCCTCCGGCGGCAAAGCTTGCCCTCCCATGCCCGCGAAGACAACTGGGATGATCTGAGGTGGTATGCCGCCATGCAGAGATGTGCGCAAGATCTCATGTTCCGTCTTCCTCTGCTCGAGCCGTAACGTCTCCTGGCGCGTCTTCTCTTCCTCCTGCTTTCTCTTCTCCTCTTCCGCCTTGGCCAAGAGCCACGCTCTCATCGAGTCATCGATGCCCTGCTGCCATTGCGGGGGAGGCGGCAGCTGACCCAGAGAGTGACTTGGAGGAGCCTGATGGCCCTGGTGGCCCTGGTGACTCTGGTGGCCCTGGTGGACCTGATGGCTCTGGTGACCGTGATGGCTTTGCGCGTGCGCTGCGTGCACTGGTGGCGGTCCTTGCGCCAACTGAGATCCCGCGTGCGGCGTGGCAGGAGGAGGAGGAGGTCCAGCGCCAGGAGGTGGTGGCGGTTGGGCCAGGGTCATGGCCGCCGGTGGTGGCAGGCCACGGTGAGGACCGGACATGGGCTGGCCGGCTGCTGGACTGCTCTTTCGTGGTATCGAAGGGGGCGGATTTGGGGCCGCGTCCCGAAATATCAAGGGGGGTGAGGGTCGCGATGTGCTTGGCGGCGTGGGCAGGTCATGGACGGACTTGTAGCCGTAGTGTACTGGCTGCTGCTTGACGGTGAGCATCCTTATATGCTTTGGTTGTGTGCTGGGTGTTGCAGGTTGTGTGTAAATGATGAGTGTGGGCCAAGAGTTAAAAAAGCAGGTAAGTCGAGGTAGGTAGGCAAGAAAGGAGTATGGGCAAGGTGGTGGTTGTTGGTTGGGTTGACCAAGGTGACTAAGGTAGGTAGCAACAGATTGAAGGAGGCACGAAAAAAGAAGGGGAAAAAGCAAGGACGGGGTTCCGCGGGCGTGGATGGTGGACGGGGGTATATGGGGTAGAAGAATGTGTGGTGGGTGTGGCTCAGTTCAGCTCAACGGGCCGGAAGGACAGGGAACTGCGTCTGCGTGGGGGATGAACCAGAGGACCTTGAGGAAGAACCAGGTGGTGAGGAAGCGAAAGAGGGAACGAGTGACTAATGGGAGGACAGGTCTGAAAGAGGATGGTCGACGAGGAGAGACGAGTGACGATAGACGACGAGATGGACGATGGACAAGGAGAGGAGAGAAAGAGAGGAGGATGTAAGAGAAGTGGAAATAACCTTTAAAGAAGAAAGCTGGAGGTGGCGGCCAGCTTAGTAGATGGACTGGTAGTAGATACAGGCGGGGTGGAGGTTGATGAAACGTCGAAGTCACCATAACCTCATTTGGCGCATATTATACAGCTCGACCCAATCCAAAAAAAGTATGCAGGCCAGGTAGGGCCAAGATATGTATGGTATGGTATGGTATGGTATGTATGGTATGTAGGCCAGGCGAGCCTGGTAGGCTGGCGAACTGGCAAGGCCTTTGCTTGCCAGGCAAGAAGGAGGCAGAGCTACCTAGGCAAGTACCAAGGTAGGGTGGGAAGACTGGAGATTGGAGATTGGAGATTGGGCTGTACTGGCTGGAGAGACCCGGTGCGGGAGGATGGCTGGAGGTAGGGTGGTCCCGGCTCCAGACTTATGTGGTGTGTGCGTGGTGACGATCCGGGAGGTCGATGGGCGGCCGGTGGAAAATCGAATTTGAAAATGGATGACAGTTTCGGGGGTTTTTGAAAAACTGTTCCTCCTGCCCATCACCTTCTGGCTATCCTCCCCCCCTCTTTCCGTCCCAACACAGGCACGTTCTTTCTCTTCACCCTTCCTTCCTCTCACTCGTCCCGGCTGGTTGTTCAGGCAAAGAGGGCTAGAGCGAAGTGTAAAATAAACCAAAACATAAAAGTAAAAATAAAAAATATACTGCCAGTATGCACGGGAAGCGGGAAACAGCGGTGATGAGAGTGGGGAATTCGGCGTGCCTTGGTTATTTCATTTGCAAGCAGCGCGTATCAGAAGGAGATTGGCGCAGGGTGAGAGCAAGTTCAACCTGGAGCTCCAGATCTGACTCTCACCAGACCCCAAAACTTCAAGCACAAACCCAGGCAAAAGTTGCCTACCTTGGTAGTTAGGTGGCTAGGTAGTTAGGTAGGTGTGCAGGCAGGTTCCCGGTCTAGCAAAGAAGCTCAGGCCGGTCTGGGGCAGTACTAGCAGATGAGGCAAATAAAGCGGGTGAGGTGGGCGGTCCAGGCACACGAGCACGCAGGGCTGGTCGAGGACCAGAAGATGAATTAGGGAATACTCTACAAAAGCCACAAATGAGCAAGTGAGCAAGTGAACGAATGGACGGGTGGACAAGTATAAAAAAAAAAAAGGGGGGGGGGGAGTGAAAGAATGGCGAAAGGGTGAAGACAGATCTGGCGGCCCAAGGTGGGGGAATGAACGGGTAGATAATGGTGTGTAGGTAGGTCGTAGGTCGTTATGTTAGATCTGTTAGGCCAACTGTTTCCCACTCGCGACACTCGCGACACTCGCGACGGCAAAGTAGGCTAGCTAAATAGGTAATAACCTCTATTCCCGAATCGTTCGTCTTGTCCGGTCTGGGCTCTTTTGGACTTGACTGACTGGACGGTGGCTGTTGAACGTCGCCGTTTTGGCTCATGGGGAGGAGCTGTCGGGAGGGTGAGCAAGACCTGCCGGCCCACAGGAGAAGTGGGTGGGCTGTCAGTGGGTATTATGAACTGGCTCGCTGTAGGGTAGGTACTCCGTATGTGTCGTGTGTGAGTGTGTGAGTGCGTGAGTGCGTGAGTGTGTGAGTGTGTGAGTGCGTGAGTGCGTGAATGTGTGAGTGGGTGTGTAGCACTGTGGTTGCCTACTACGGGTGAGGAGGAGTTGAGCGGTTTCCCTGACCCTACCTAGTTGAGACTTGAGAGGAATCAGAAAGTGGTGCTTGCCTTCTGGCCATCGAGTATCCGAAGCTCCGTACATATAGCTCTGTAAGGAGTAGGTAGATGGGCAGGTGCTTGTAGCCTGTACGTACTTGTAGGTATGGTCGTATGGATGGAGGAGGAGAAGAACAACAATGTCTGTGCATGCATCTGTGGTTGCCCACACCATCGGGATGGCAAGGCTGTCCCTCGACTGACTGCTTCGTGCTGTCATGTTGGGTGTTTTTAGCACACCTCTACCCTCCCGGGATTCCAGGCTGCCCACCTTACAAGTCTCTAAGCCGATGTCGCCAGTAACCTACCTACCCATGAACAGCCGGTATGTACATAGTACGTACTAGTCTAATTTGTAACTAGTAGGTATTTGCAGAAGTAGGCCTTAAAAACGGCTGGCCAGTGAAGGGCCTGAACGTGCTAGAGACCCCACGAGGGCGTGGCTCGAGCGGCTCGAGGGCAACGCACAGAGCCACCACTTGCGAAAGAGAGGGAAGGGAGAGTGAGGGAGTGAGGGAGTGAGGAAGGCGCACAAGGGGGTGTTGTTAGATGCAGAGCAGATCCTTGAACAAGCATGGGCCAGGCTAGATGATGGGGCAGTTGGGCGAATCAGAAGCTGCGGGGGGCGTGTAAGTAGGGCGGAGGCGAAGAAACCGAACTCGCGTGTCCAAGCTCCTTGACTTTTCCTCAGTCCTCGCACCCCCGGGTGATCTCAAGGAGGGGCGCGGATGCTGGGGGTGCAAGGGGACGGAGGGGTTCATAACAATGATGATTTGAGCGAGAGGGGCAGGGATTGGACTTTCAATCTTTTGTGACCTTGTGTCCTCGCAATCTTATGAATTCAGGCTTGTGCAAGTGCAAGTGCAAAGGCAAAGGCAAATGCAAAATGAAAATGCAAGAGCAAGGAGGATTTCTCGTTTATGAGGACATATGTGGATCTGGAGAGTCGACTGCTCCTAGTGGACTAGTGTCCGGCCGTTGGCGAGCAGATCGATCGAGGTGCAGCACTCCGTAAGAAATACGGAGTATATATTATGTATATGTACGTACCTGGAAAAGCTTCTGAACTACAATCCATCCCAGGGACGGGGAGCTTGCGGGTGCATCCAGGAATGGCCCAAAAGCCCGCGAAGCTTTTGCAAGTCGTGATCGAGCTAAAAGAAGTTAGACTTGGTTCTTCGTCTGTCCAAGTGGCTGAAGGGACTGGCCTGGGCAGGGCAGACCCTTTCCTTGTCTATACGGATAAAGCAGGAGACGAATGCGTCTTGTCTGATATTCGTCGCGTTGATGATCAGGACGAGGGATGAGGGACGAGGGACGAAGGATGTAGTGTACGGACAGACATTTGGAGATGCTGCTTGTCTGGCATTGCCGTGCTTTGCTGCGGCTCGCATTGACTTGGCGCCAAAGCCCAGCAGATGCCCGATGAAGCGCTGACGATGGCTGATGGCTGATGGACGGATTTGGCAGGTCGAGTCCCGTCCAAAGCCGGCGTACACAATACAATGTGGCTGGGCTTGCTGAGAGAATGCACAAGCCGATGACGGGGTGGTGTACCTGTGGAGTGTTCTTGGGCCGACTTCCTGACGTAGAAGCCTCATGTCCACAATTTACCAGCGCTCCTGGAAGACATCAAGCTCCAGCCCTTGTTTGCACAAATAGGATATAGCCCAGTCTAGGAAGAGCATGGATTGAAAATGCGTGCTCCGTAGGTAGGAAGGGATCGTGGCTGGTTTCGGGAGGGGTTTTCTTCTTATTTTTCTTCCTTTTTTAACCTCGTTGTTTCCGTTGCTGCGACTTGTGGTTGACTCGTTGAATTGACGCGAGGCAAGGGAGGGAGGGTTGCAGCAGGAGGCGGAACCATTCAAGCTTGGGGCTCGGTCTTTCTCCATAGGTGTGGTTCAGGCCCTCATCCATGGAAGCCGCCGAATCGGGAAAGTCGAGGGCTCAACGGCCAGCGCTCCAGCCGTGCCAGCATTAGATCGGTATTACGCTGCCTGATGCTGAACACTTCCTATCTGGGCCCTTGCGCGGATCTGAAGAGGTACTACGGATTACGGAGTACATCGTAGCAGAGCTGGGATTTGGAATGTGGTACCTTCGTTACGAGCGTCTTCCGAACCCCGGCACTTCAAACAGAAATCATCAGACTCATAGTGGTCTCATTTTAAGGCGATCTCAAACACACCTTTTCTTGCTGCGGTTGACGGGAGGTCAGGCACGACAGGCAAACTGCCACCGAGACTCTGAAGGGACCGATCAGCAAGATCGGAGGAGCACTCCATCTCGTACGTACCATTGTTTAGCAGGCTCAGATAGGAAACCGGGCCTGCTTGCCTCTCGAATGTTTCCCTACAAAGTACGTGGTACGCTATGGATGCCCGGTGGCGGCTGATTTCCAGTGAATGGAGTGCAGAAATATTTGTCTAATTGCATTATGATATCTGATCCTATGAGTATAAAGCCTCAGCTCCATTCTGCAAAATGATAAGATGTAGTGCCGGGTTCGCTGCATCTTTAAATTGGCCTGTATGCGCGTTTACGTATTAAATGCATCCCACTGGATTCGGGGACATGGCTCTCAACAAGGGAAGTTTCTCAACAAAACCTAGCCGGTGTCGAGAAATGTCAACTTGCAGAGGAGCAGAGGCAGGCAGTCGGCCCGTGCTGTACTCCGTACTGCAACAACTCTGGCTCATACTGTAATCCATACAGAAGCAGGACGCACGGAGTACATGTATAGTGGACGCCCACCTAGCAGTAAGGCCTAACCAGGCCCGAGCCGCCCGATTCATCCACAGGAGCTGCTTGGGCACTTTGGTTTCTGGAGACATATCGGCGGTGTTTTCTGTTTGTTCCTCTCTTACTTAGTTCCGTTTATCAAACTGAAATCGACGCAGTGCACTGGATCCAGCTGGACCGGGAAGGAAAACAGCGTTTTGTTTGGGTGCAGGGTAGCATCGCAGCTACTTGTAGTGTACGGAGTACGTTTGATGGCAGAGGTCGAAGCATCCGTGTCAGGACGCCAGGTTGGAGGTTGCCACTTGCCAGCCTCCCTCGTTTCTCTCGGGCCCCTCCAGTCCCACCATGATTCAATGTTCCCCTCCAAAATGTGCGAGTAAACACTTGACAAGTCTGCACTGCTGCACTGCTGCAATATGCAGTATGCAGTATGCAGTATGCGGCCTGGTACACGTCCTAGCAGGGAAGTCTGTCCGCGGCGCAGTGCTCAACCGAAATTCGGGTGGCTCTCGAAAGATTCTTCTGCAGCTGTTGCAGGCTTGCAGCAGCTTCAGCAGTCGAAGGATGTCGACCATGGTAAATGACCTGACCGGCCTATTAACTGACTTGACGGCTAACCCGGAGGCCGGAGCTGGGACTCGAGAAACTCGAGGCGTCACGGACTGTTGTATGACGTGCTTCACTAGGTGTCAAGTCAAGCTGCCCGCTGGCCGCTGATCATCGCGTTTGTGTTCAGTCGGTCTGGCTGTCCTGGGCCTGTTTGCCTGGCTGGGGAGGGGAGGTCATCCCATCACTGGCTTCTTCACAGCAACCCTAGGCTGCAAACCAAATCAAATGACACTACGTACTACTCCGTACATATCTTCACATGCTGTCACCGTGTCACGTCTGAGTCGCCATTCCACAAAAGCTTAACAGGGTGGTTAGTGTCGGCGAGGACCTATCAAACTGCCTACTGCGTAGGTAGGTATGTAGTATTACGTAGTGAGGCAATGATATTTACGACGTTGTGCACCTCACCGAGAGAACATCGCGTAGGGCTGGTCATATCTGTATCTGTACGCAGTATAGAGTAAGATCAGTGCCTACTAGTCTGGTAGGCTGGCGGATTAGGCTTAGCAAGGTCACAGGCAGGTTTGAAGGCGCAACTGTAATTTGTGACACGTCGCGTACATGCCATGCCTGCCTGATCTTTTCGCGGATGGCCCAGCTTCTATGAATAGCCGAGGCGGCGTCTGTTCCCAGGATTCCAGGGGTCCGGTTTAGATCTGTTTACGGCGTAGTGTTGAGCACTATGGTATGTAAACTACGGATACGGGTAGGCCACGCAGAGTAGGCATCCATCAAAAGCCCCGTGAGACCTTGGACCTCATGACAGGAGTCTTGGAATGTCTGAGGGGTCAAATATCTGGAATGGCGGATGTGGGAAGCGCCATTCGGTCAATTAACCAATAAAGGGCAAGGGCGGCCTGACAGCTGCTCCTCCCGGTCAACTTCGTTGGCGCGTTCGCCTGCAGACGTTGTTTTAGGAAAAGTTCGAGTTCAGCCCCTCAGAACAGATCCAAGAAACCCCCCTTACGAGCGAGCAAGCCCCTCACAAGCCCCCTCTTCTTTCCACGGACGCAGGACGGAGTGCAAGCTAAAGTCAAGTTTGGTCGAGACATGGAGAGCCAAACAACCAACTGGATGGCACGAACGGCCGGCAGGGGTATCCCAACCACTACCCTGCTCTCGCTGTCCCCTTGCTGTTTCACATTATTCTGAATGGAGACTAGCGGATTTCGGACCAGGAAAGAGCGGATGCTATTTATTCCTCATCCAAAGTTCAAACCCCACGAAGCAACGGCCCCAGCCACAGAGGCCACAGGGAAGGCCACACGGGCCACACCACCTCCACCCTCGGCTCTCTCACCAAGTAATCTCTTCAAGCAAGCGGGAGAGCCTTGACTTCGTTATAATTTTTTATATTTTATTTTTGATACACTCTTCGATTGCAGCAAACAACCCGCTGCAAAACCAGAACCTCACAAGGTCCGCCCCAAGGCCCAAACGTCTCGCGGCGGCCGCGGCTCAGTGGGTCCTCCTCAGTTCGGATCATGTCATGTGGGCCACTTGTGACTTGTGTTGGTGAGCAGGTGGGATGGATGGTGAGAAACAGGGGGCATCATACTCCGTCCTCGATTGGCTTTCGTGAGGCCTTTTTCCACGAGCACTACGTAGATTGGCCTCCCGTAACGACCGCGTCAATGATACCCACTCAGGCCACTGGGCGACTGCCCATTGCTTACATACCTAACTTACGCAGCGCAGTCGTCTTACAGTCGTCTTGCAGTAGGCTCCCTATTTCCCACCCCCCTCTTCGGCATGCTTGCCTCCTAATTCGGCCAGATGCTTGTATCAACATTTGCACTTTGCAGTAAACACAGCTCGAAGCCTCTCACCGGTTCGTTCTTCCCTGTTTGTGATGTTGGACCACAGAAATGATTGGCTGGTCGCGTCGGGCAGCATTTGGGGAGTCCCTTGATCAAGCCATCGCTTTTCTTGCTTTTCAAGACGTGTGTGGTCCTGGGATTCGAGGATCCGAGCATTTGGAGGGCGATAAACACACCATGAGACTTGTTTCTTTCAAACCCCGCTGCTACACTACGGAGTAGTCCTTCCCAGAGGGAGCACGAAGTCGACGGAGGCGGATGCGGCCGACTGACGGATGGGGAAGTCAGACTGACAGAGATCTCCTCAATTTTCCTGCCTCGCCTGGCTTCCTGCTATCTGGATTCTGGAATGCCTGGCCGATGTTCTGGTTTCCCGACGTTTGGCCTGCTACGCACTTGCCACAAGGTGGCAGTATTTCTGAACACCCAAGTCTCCTTCAGGGCAGATCGCGACCAGTCTGCCACCATCATCACATGCAGCTGCAGCCAGCAAGGGAGGACGCTAGCCTTGACAAAGATCGAAGGACCACCGCCACCACCACCTCACAATGCATCCTTCATCTGCACTATCACGGACTGACCGTTGTTAATCTCCGAGAGCTCTTATTACCTACTGTAGTAGGCTCGGCTCGGGTCTTCCTAACCTGCTTCCGGCTGGTGACTGGGGAAAGGCAGGGGGCAAAAACACTCTTCAACAGTTATGTACCTTTATGCCCATTGAGCCTACATACCTACTTACCTAATCACGACTAAAACCACCGGCGTTTATACCTTACGTACAAAGAAGACGCTGCTCTGTGAACAGCCGTACTACGAAGTAGTATTCCCGGACTCCATTCCTCGGCGGGGATCGGGACACTCAGTGTCACAACCAAGAGACGGAACACAAAGTTCATCTGGTAGGAATGCTAGTCAAAGGAGGCGAATAGCTAATGGGAGCTGTACTTGTCAGAGGGAACATCCGGGAGTTGAGGACACACATGGTGAAGTGACACGTCTGAGGCGGGCACGACGGGTGTCTACGAGGCATGTTTCGGGAAATTGTTTTGTCGTGCGCCAAAACATCCAAATGAATCCAGAGGCCGGAGAAATCAGGTTACGCGTTGTCACCGCTTCTCCCTGCTGCTAGTACGTACACTACACTACGTAGGTTTTCTCCTTTTTTCTCTCTGTTCCTTGTTGTGTTTTTTTGTTCCTCATTTCAAGCTGCATGTCGTGCCTTCCAGGAGGAAGGAGTTCGTTACGGATACAGTCCCCTGCCCCGCCAGGCTCCTGTGATACTACTACTACAACGTGCGTCGTAATATCCCATCTCTGATATCACCATGGGCCATGGGTGGATATAGTCCATGACTACCATTTAGGGAATTGGGGGGAAGGGGGGGAGGAGCCTGCCTCTTGTTTTTTCATTTTCGCTTTCTTTTTGCAGCTTTGCAGGACCATTTTAAACGCAAAGCGTGTGTGTGCGAGACCCGTTTGTGGGTTGAAAAGCCAGCCAAGGCCAAACAAGGCCACAGGCCTCTTCTGCCCCAGCAGCAGCGCCAGTACCGTAGACATACCAAAGTTGGGACGCGATGGTAAAAGTAGTTAGTCCCAGCCCGACCAATCGTCATCCTGGTCGGTAGGTATCCCGTCAACCGACTCCACGAAAGAAAATTTGGATATCTACAATAATGACCCTTCGGCACACACGCGACGGCCACGCGAGCGGAGGAAACGAAAAGGGAACCGGGCAAAAAGATCGGTCTGTCAGTTTGTCAAACTGTCTTGACATTCGTATGGAAGATACCGAGGTACCCACAATCAAGCCGTAGCGCCGTCTAAGCCTCCTCGAGTGCTCCCATGGTGCGTGCGAATTACAAAAGGCACGAAAAAGAAAGCCAAGAAACAAAAGCGTGATCGGCTCAAAACGGCCACTATCCATCGGAAGCACGCGGGCGCGTCCAAAGACATGTGGGAGAGTGGGATGGATGGTGCTGCCGATCCAGATCAGCTCCCCTCCTTCCTCCTTCCACCAACCCCTCGCGCTCGCTTCCATGTTTTGTTTTCGAGCTTTCCCAGCTTGCTAGCCGCGTAGCCGCCCAAATCCACGCGTTCTCTTTACCAGCCTCAACATTTAAGCTCCCAGCTGAAATCAAGCCACATCATCGCAGCCCCGCCCCATACTACGTACAGATAAAACGACTCTCTCCCTGTAATCCCCTTTCATTTCCAAAGGAGGGTCAAAGCCGAGAATCCCCGTTTCAGTCGAAGCCGTACCCTTAGTCACGGAAGAGAGAGGAACAGGCTGAATCAAATAATACTAGGTGCTGGTGTGAACATGGAAGGATCAGATGATTTCAAATACCTGTAAATGTCGAAAATCGCCAATTGCTCTTCGCCAGACTCCAGGTTTCCGCAACCACCGCGGGGGTTATCAAACACCGGAGGACGGAAGATGCCGCCCACGCGAGAACAGAGGGAAAAAGGCAGAGAAACGAAAAATAATAAGAGTGGGGAAACACGGCCCAGGATGACCGGCTCGCTCGAAAATCACGGCCTAGCGACCACCGAGGTGCTTTCCGGAAATGGTAAATGAACCAACTGGTCTCGATCTCTCGTCCCGTCCGCCTCGGGATGAAGGAACACGCCTCGCAATATGAGAACAAAACATGGGAATATGGTACAACTGCACAAAAGATTTCAGGTTCAGGCAATCTCCGCCCCGCCAGTGCGGCAAGCGGCGCCAAGGAAGCCACCACTAAAAAAACACAAATGCTCGTGAGCAAAACAAGAAAGCCAGATTCCACTACTAGCTCCACGGTTGCATTACATCCGGAAGGCAGCATGACGAACAGACTTGGAACTCCTTCAGCTTCTCACCTGAGAAGGAAAAAAGAAAGAAAAAAAGAAGAAAATTTTCCCGCAACCGTAGTGCCTCCCAGCTGAGCACAAAACGCCATCTCAGCCCCTTCAATCAAACCCAGGGGAGGGGCATGGATGACAAAAAAGGAAAATCGAAACAAGAAAAAGCAAAAAAACAAACCAAGATCGCATGTGCGCTATGACAGGACAGGTGCCTATGGCGATTGCCGCTAGATCTGGTCCATTTTTTTCTTCGTTTTCTCTGTTCGGCCATCCTCACCAAGTTTGGAATATACAACGTTGTAAATACGAAAGATGAAAACCCACACCAGATGTCCCTCCCTCTCGCCGCCACCAAGGCAAGGGGTGTTGCTGTTTTTAGACGTTTCTTTTCGTCTCGCGGTCCTCGGTCTAGCGAAATAGGAAGGCGCTCCTCGAGAATGAGGGGGTTACAAGGGGCAACGGACAACGGGTAAGTATGCTGGGATGTTTCTGATGAGCTGAAAAGGAAGAAAGTTTGCGGTGGGGTGGCCTATGTTTGAGGCGCTCAGTTCTAATTTGTGCTGAAGATCATCTATGTAGTTTGAAATCACCAGTCTGGGAAAGCAAAGGCAGAAGCTCACTCCAGGGCTGTATAGGTGAGGGAAAAAGAACAGGGCACGCCGCCCTACCGAGGGAGTAGGTACAATGCTACCTACCTAAGTAGCCATATATAATCATGCTGTCATGCATTAGATTCAAAGGTCTCGCGCCCGGGGCTGTCGATAACCTCGGTATCACAATGATTCAGAAGGAGGGGAACACTGGGAACCGATAGTAACTTTGGGTGATTCTAAGCGTTCCCATAGACATGTCCTAAGACGCCATGCCCTGCTCAGATGAATGGAAGGATCCTCCATGAACGTCTCCTTCCTCCTGCCTCCCAACCGAACCTCGTGCAAGCCTGGCCAAAGTCCAGTTTAATCTTCAATAACAGCCACGATGCAAGAGGTCTGGGGGTGTGGGGTGTTTGTTTATCTAGATCCATACACGCATTGCTTACTAGTTGATATTTCTCTCTTCTCCAATCATGAGCCTCCACCTCTTCTTTCTCTCTCCTCCCCTTCTGCTGCTTGCCTCGCCCGACCCTCTCCATGTCGACTGAATTCATGAAATCGACTCAAACTTCCAACGGCCACAGGGAAGGCAAAGACAGAAGAAACACACAGATGATCCCCACCCATTGGTGCTACCTCTTCCCTTTCAGATGCAAGCGATAAATGAGAAGCAGAATGCAAGAGAACCCGTTAGCCTTTGGTTGGTATCCGGCCATTGTATGATTGATAAGAGAAAACCCCCGAGAAAATGCAATATGCGAAAGAAAGAGAAGGTCAAGAACAAGACGAAGAGAGCAGACCAACTCTACCTCAGGCATTCCTTCTTCCGTTCTCGTTCAATAGATCTTCGTTGTAGTAAAAAGGGGGATCTGAGTTGGATAAGGAAAAGATGACTGAACCGCAACACCAACGGAACAATCGGGGGTTATAGGTATATGTACGTGAGGCACGAGGTAGATAGAAAAGAATAACACGGAAACAAGGGAACAGGTAGCAGGGATGAAGATGGATCGGCAAGAAAAGAACAGGGCAGACGGCAAGGCAGCAAGGAGGAGGAAATGGAACGAACAGGCCGACCGACGGACTCCAGCATCAACCGTCCCGCTTCTCTCTGGACCCGACAGACGCAATGCTATGGCTCCTGCTCCCTGCACCGCCGCCGCCGTCAATCATAGGCAGCTGACCCTCAGCCCACTGCCCGCTCCCCCTACTCCCACCGCCGCCGCCGCCGCCGCCGCCCACCGGCGGCGGGCTGAGCTGGGCGTTGTCACCTCCCGACGAGACCCTCCCGGGCGCGTTTTTCTTCTGGAGCAGCCCCTTGGGCCTCTCGGGTGGGGGCACCGAAGCGGCGGGAGCAGGCTTCGCACCCGCACCAGCACCAGCAGGGGAGGCAGAGGAGGAGGGGGAAGGGTTGACTGTGACCGGGTCCAGGCTGCCGCCCCGGTTGCCCTTGGTCAACTTCCTGGGCTGGCGCTTCGTCGAGGACGCCGAGGAAGACAACAAAGACGCCGCGGCCGTCGTGGCGGCCATCGACTCGCTGGCCAAGGAGCCACTGCTGTCCGACAGGCGCGTGTCGCTCGAGGTGCGGCTCTGGAGCAGTTGCAAGGGCGGGCTGGTCTCGCCGGTTGAGTACGGGCTGTTGTTGATGTTCATGTTGGAGCTGGTGTTGTTGCTGTTGCTGTTGCTGTTGTTGTCGAGGCTGAGGGCGTGGCTGCGGGTGGAGCCGTAGCTGCTGCCATATGCCGAGTGCGATTGCGGGCCAGGTGGTGGCGGGAGCTGGGGGCTGCGCACGGGGAGGTCGGCTGCCGCCACGCCGTTCATGTCTATCACGTGTTGAGAGGTTTTGGGAGTTTGGTGTGGCTGCGGCGGTCGAGGTGGAGGTGGTGGAGGGCTGACAGTCGGACTGATGCTGGTGCTAATGCTAGCATTGGGACTGGTGGTGGTGCCTGTACCGACTTGGGCGGGCGAGGGCTGGCGTCGAGACAGACAAACGACAGAAACACGTCAGCAGATAGCCTAAAGTATAGCATGCTGACAAAAAGAAGAAGACAAAGGGAACAAGGGAAAAGCCGAGCTGGGCTGGGCTTACCGAGGTGCCAACATAGGCATCCAGTTTCCTCCTGAGCACCTCGGACCTCACAGGCTTGGCCAGGTAGTCGTTCATGCCGGCGGCCAGGCACTTCTCCCTGTCGCCCTGGATCGCGCTCGCCGTCATGGCGATCACCAGAACCTTGCGCACCGCCTCGATGGGGTCCCTCCGGATGAGCTTCGTCGCCTCGTAGCCGTCGAGCACCGGCATCTGGACGTCCATGAGGGTGATGTGGTACGGGTCGCCCTCGTTCGCCTTTTGCCGCAGGCCCTCGACCGCCTTGAGCCCGTTGTCGTAGGCGTCGATCCGCGTGTAGCCCAGCCGCTGGACGTACTGTATCGCGATCTTCTGGTTGATGGCATTGTCCTCGGCGATGCAGATCCGTATCTTGTCGCGCGGGATCTGCGCCAGGTCGATGTAGGGCGACGACGAAGACGCGTCGCGAAGCTGCTGGTGGTTGTCCGTCGTCGACGAGGACGAGGACCGGGACGCGTGGTCCGCCAACTGCGCCGGGTGGGGCGGAAGCTTGATCTGCTGCGCGTCCCCGGCCGAGGCCTCGGGTCTCGCCTTGTCGAAGGTGACGGTGAACCACGCCGTCGTCCCGGCGCCCTCCTGGCTCTCGAGGTGGATCCTCCCTTTCATCATGGTCTCGACAAGCGACTTGCAGATGCTGAGGCCCAGACCGCTCCCTCCGTACTTGCGCGCGGTGCTGGGATCGGCCTGGCTGAAGGGCTGGAACAGCTTGGCCAGCTGGGCGGGCGGGATTCCGATGCCCGTGTCCTTGACCCAGAAGGTCAGTTTCGCCTTGTCGTTCGTCTGCCAGTCGACACGGGCCCCGATGGTGATGGACCCGTACTCGGTGAACTTGAGGCTGTTGGATATCAGGTTGCCCAGAACCTGGTGCAGCCGTATCGGGTCCCCATAGATGAGCAGCTGAGGCAGGTTGATGTCCTTGACGATGGAGACGTTCTGCTTGGATGGCTTCTCGCGGTTGCTGTAGCTGACGGCCCGCACCACCTCGCGGACCATCTCCTCCGGGTTGAAGGCGATCATGTACAGCTTCATCTTGTCCGCCTCCATCTTGGAGAAGTCGAGGATGTCGTTGATCACGGTGAGCAGCAGGTCGGCCGAGAGCCGGATGCTGTCCGCCATCTCGAGCTGCTCCTTGTTCAGGCTGCTGTCCCGTAGCAGCTCAGAGTTGCCGATGACGCCGTTCAGCGGCGTCCGCAGTTCGTGCGACACGTTGGCCAGGAAGATGGACTTGGCTTTGGCCGCCTCCTCGGCGAGCTTGACATTGCGCTTGGCCTCGGCCTCGGCCCGCTTGGCCTTGGCTTCGGCCTGCTTGGCCTGCGCCAGCGCCTGCTTCTGCACCTCTACCATGGACTCCTTCTCGGCCGACACCTTCTCCACGTCCTTCATCACGAGCGCGTTGTCGTAGCTGATGCCGATCTGATTCACAAGGAGCTGGAGCACCGTCACGTTGCGGTCTGTGAAGGCCTGCGGGAGGCCCTCGAGGTACAGCGCACCCAGAAGCTCGTTCCCGCGCGAGATGGGCATCGCGATCACCGACTTGCCCATGGGGTTGCGCTGAAGCCACAAGCTACTAACGTTGTTGAACCTCTCGTCGTTGATGATGTCCGGCACGAGCACGATCTCGCGGAAGCGCGTGCAGTAGAGGATCACGTTCTCGGCCACCATGTGCGTGCCGATGAGGGGGATCCCCGGGTTGTGGGCGGCGGCGCCCTTCTCCGGGATCCCGCTGGCCGCGACGCACCACTCCTTGGTGCCCTCGTCGTTCACGATGATGGCCGCAAAAGTGGCCGATCCGCCGCACGTCTGGAGCACGTTGTCGCACATGGTCTTGAGGAGCTCGTCGACATGGAGGACCGATGAGATGACCTGCGACGACCGTAGGATCGCGTGCAGATCGATCATGTCCAGGGTGGGGAGACCCGCGCCCAACTCTGGTGCCGAGACCATGGAGCCCCTCCAAGCACCGAGCCGCTCGCCCTTGAGCACCGCCATGCCGGCCTGGGAGAGCTGCTGAGCGTCGCCTCCCTCACCGGCGGCGACGCCGTACTGGTCCGATGGCGCGTCCCCAGCGAAGTCGGTCTGGACCCCCACGTCGCAGGTGCGGCCCCTTTGTGTAGGCCCGTGGAGCAGCAGGCTGTGCTCCTCCTCGATGCGGTCGGCGATCCCGACGGCGCCCATCTGGCGGAAGAGAGACACGGCCGCGCGCAGGGCACCCCAGGCAGACCTCCTAGCCGACAGTCGGATGTAGCAACCGGCCAACAGGTAGTTCCCTAGCGCCTCCTCCAGGGTGAAGCCGTGCTCAGCGGCGTGATCGAGCGCCTCCTCGTACCGCTGGATGGCCACTCCGTGGTCGCCCGACAGCTCCGCGATCTGGGCCTCGAGCAGTTTCGACCATGCCAGGTAGTTCACGTCACAGACCACCTGCCAGTCCGTTATCTTCTTCTTCAGCCCTTGGAGCTCCCTCATCGTCTCACCGACCAGAGGCGAACCCGGGCCGGCCTCATCCTGGGTGCGGCGGTCAGGGTCCTGCCGCCGTCGCAGCACTATGCCGGCCAGCGACAAGCCGTAAAACAGCATGGCAAACCTCGTGTTCCTCGCCGACCACATCAGCGCCGACTTCTCGATGCACTCCCTCCCCAGCTCGACCGCCCGATCGTAGTGTCCAAAGAGAAACAAGGGGGCCAGCTCCCACGACTGGTAGAACGCCTTGGAGCGCCCGCCGTTGTTCGTGTTGAGGTCCAGCCACGCCTTGAAGACGGGCGAGTTGTGCTGGTCGTCCGTCATCACGTCCACGGCCGAGTGCGCCGCGCGCGTCTTGCCCTGCAGCGCCCTGCAGATCTGCCTGACAGCCAAGAGCATGACGCCGCCGCGCGTGTCCAGGTTCCAGTAGGGGATCTCGTCGCACGCGAAGTCGCACATGGCCTCCAGGTCGGCGCAGTTCTCGCTGGCGTAGAACTTGAGTTGGGCGAACAGCCCGAACCCCAGGATCATCGAGATGCGGTCGCCAGCCGAAGCAGCGTGCTCAAGCGAGTTGTCCAGCTGGGAAGCTGTCAGCCCGATGGGGTACTCCACATGGCCTATGAAATTAGCGTAGATCATGTAGCCCCGGGCCATCGAGAAGGGGTCCCGGTGCGCGTCCAGCAGGTCCAGGCAGAAGCCGCCGAGCTTCACGGCGTAGTCGATCGTGTTGAACCGCGAGAGCGCCACCATCGAGACGTGCAGAAAGGCCATGCCGGACTGGGGGAACGCGCCCGAGGTCAGGTGCATGTCCAGCATGAGGAGGGACAGCTGGTAGAAGCAGAGGCAGTCACTCCACCATGCGGCGCTGATCGTCTCCGCCAAGACCGCACCGATCGACGCCATGGCCGGGTCGGCTGCTTCTGTGGGGTTCAGCACATCCTTGCGGTCCATCCCCTGGATCTTGACCCGCAGCCTCTCAAACTCGGCATCACACTGCTCCCACGACGTCTCCAGGTCGAAGTGGACTCCCATCGCCTGGAGGCACTCCTTGAGGCAGCGCAGCGCCACCACTGCGTTGCCGCTCTGGGCGTGGACCCTGGATTGCAGGACCCAGGCCGGGGCCCTGTCGAACGCGGGCTCGACAGAGTTGAAGATGGTCTCCAGGACGCTGCTGGCGAGCGGAAGCTGGCCCATATACAGGTAGCACTCGGCAGCGCCCAGGTACAGCTGGAGCGTCTCGTCGAACGAGACGTCCTCCTTGGACTTGTCCCAGGGGTTGGGCTGCAGGAGCGCGACGGCGCTGCTGTAATACTTGGCCGCCGTCGGCCTCGCCCCGTTCTCCGTCGCACGGTGTGCACATTCGTAGAGCAGCCGGCGGTACGGCTGCCGCTGGCGTATGCACTCCCTGATGATCGCCACCGACTCGCAGACGTGCTGCGCCGTCTGGTCCCTCGACCGGAGGTCCCACGCATAGTGCTTGAGCAAGGTCTGCGCGATTATGAAGTGCATCTTGGGGGCCTCGCGCTGGTTGATCTTAGCCGAGGCCTGGATGTACCGGTCGTGGGCGAAGCGGATCCGGTCGTCCCTGTCGCTCGGCACTATAATGTACGCCTGGATCGCCGCCTGGAGCCCGGCAACTGCATCCTCCTGAGAATAAGTCGTCAGCTTCGGGCCGCTATCCCACTCGGCGCAGATGGAGACGTCGGCCCCAGACCCCTCCGTGAGCAGATGGCAGATCATCTCAAACGAGAATTGTGTGCCAAGACGGGCTGCCCAGGACAGGAGTGCCCTCGACGCGTCTGGCAGTTCTTCCAGCCGTCGTGCGATGAAATCGGTATCCAAGACGTCGTAGTCCGCCGAGCCCTTGAACTGCTCATAGAGACGGTCCACATCGTAGTGCCACTGAGAGTCTCGGTAGTCGTACCAGACACACTTCTTGCGGTAGCATTCATTCAGCATCTCCCGCATATAGAACGGGTTGCCGGCCGTCTTAGACTGTATGACTAGGGCCAGACCCGATACGTCGTCCTTTTCGCGGCAGAGAGTCGCCGAGACGTATGTGGTGATGTCATCTTCGCTCAGCGGGGATAGGGTGATCTTGGTCAACGTGGGGCCGCCAGATCGAGGGAATTCCGAAGCCGAGGCTGTAACATTGATCAGATCGAGAGCCTCGAATACTTGGCCAGCCGGGGGGTTCGCGCTGGTCCCAACACTGCGCCTCGCCGCTGCTGGTTCTGATGCTGACATACCTTCGGACTCGGGTGGCTGTATGATGTCCTGCACCTTCTCCGGGCTCATCTCGTCAGGTCTATATGTGATGATGATCACCATCTTCAGCCTCGCCGCGATGATCTGCGTGATAAGTTCGATCGACTCGTCGTCGGCGAAGTGCAGGTCCTCTAGGCAAAAGCAGATAAACTTGTGCTGCGTGAACATCCTGAGGACGTCGAGGTAGGTGTTCATGACCCGGTTCGACTTGGTCGACGAACCTGCCCGCAGGAACTCCTGCGAACTCTGCACAGACACTCGGGAATTGCGCGGCAGTGACCTGGGAGAGCCCGGGGATGAGCCCCGCCGCTTGGTCGCAGCCCGGACGCCCCTCGTGTGGGAGGGTCCACCCTGAGCATTGGACATGGACCTCATCACCGCCGTCTCCCGGGGACCAAGAAGGAACTCGGGCAGGTTCAGCATCTTGTGCAGAGTGTGCCAGACCGGGCGGACACTCTGCTTCAACGCCTGGTGGAACGTCGTGTCTGTGTTGCTTTCCCCCCAGACTTGCCTAAAGAGCGAGGACAGGAGCTTCAGGAGGGGCCCGAAGGCCGTCTTCCTGGCAGTGTCAAACTTGGCCGTCGCCGAGTAGCCCCTGCGTCTGTTCTCCGCCAGCACCGACTGCAAGAGACAGCTCTTTCCCAGCCCACCAGCCCCCGCGATGGTCACCACCTCACAATGGCCCCTCCGCCGGAACTTGGCCGACCCGAGCTGCCTCGACAGACTGGATGAGGAATCACCAAGAACAGCGCTGTAGCGGGACCCTTCCCTGTCCCCGCTCACAACGGTATCAGCAAGGCTGCGGGTCTCGAATGACACAGAGTGGTGTCTATCCAATGCCCGCAGAGGGCCTCGTAAGCCGGAGGAGGTCGAGTGTCCCGACGACATAGTCTCACCCGAGATGGTGTGCCCGTCGGCGCTGTGTATCGAGGCAGTCGGATAGACGCTGTTTCTCGACTTAGAATCCGATATGATGGTGTTCGTGAACGATCCGCTGCGGCGAGTGGTTCCATCCACGGAGCTTGTCCCATCGCTCGAGCCGTCGACGGCGTCGATGACCTCATTCGATAGGCTCGATCCATCTGAGTATCGATTCGTGCTGCCCCTCTGGCTGATCGCGTGGCTCTTAGCCACCCTCTCGATGACCTTGGACAGCTGCTCCTTCTCTTTGGTCCTGCCAATCATGATGTTCGGCAGCATAAAGAACGAGGTCACATCCTTCGAGGCGATCTGCCATTCCTTGAGCGCCAGCAGATCACCATCCCGGAGGAACTTCTGCACCATCGTCAGGTCATATCGCAGCCCGCTGGCAGAGTGGTAGCGCTCGCCAACATTTTTCGAGGTGCATTTCTGTATGATCCTCCCGAGCACATCCGGCACGTCCATGCGGATCGCCGAGACGTTAGGTATACGGCGGTTGAGGACTCCCTGCACAATGTCGAGAGGGGTAGCTCCGTCATAGACGGGCTTCTGGGTCAGCAGGGTCCAGAACAGGACGCCCAGCGAATAGATGTCGGTGCGTGTGTCAGGCTCCGCTGGCATTCGCCCGGTTTGTTCGGGGCTGATGAAGAGCAGTTTGTTCTTGGCCCCCAGCTCCCTTGACAAGGCTAACCACCCAGTACTGGTGAGCCCGTGTTCAAAGGATCTGAGGCCTGACCCAAAAGTCAGAAGCTTGATCTGGTTCGTTTCCAAGTTGAAGTGGAACGCGTCCCCGCGTATCTCGCCGTGTACAGTCCCTTGTCCATGATGAAGGATCTCCAAACACTGCACGGCGCCAATGGCAAAGTCGAGGAAGTGGCGCAACGATATCTGATCCTCAGGCTTGAAGTCCGCATTCCGATAAGCCTCAAAGCTGTCCCCAACTTTCCTCGCCCAGTACCATGCCGGGCCCAAGTCTAAGGCCTTGAACAGGTAGTTGGGTCCGGGGTGCTGATATATGGCCACCACAATGATCCCCCGATCCCCCGCACGGGGTGTGAGACGCACCAGGTCCAGCGGTTTCACTATGTGGTCAGCGAAGCTAGGGTTCGTGGTGATCAGGCTTTTGGCGACGTGGAACGCCCGCTCCTCGCGGAGGCAATGGAAAGAGACTCGAGCGACCACGGATTCTTCGGTGATGGTGGGATATCCTGCGTGCGCATTGCTCACGGCTGAGGGAGTTGCCGCTGGTCCTGAGTCGCTGCCTCCATCACCTTGGGCGACAGACAAGTTGTGCCCTTGGTTCTCGCTTGAAGTGGATCTGCTGGACGTGAGCTTCGCTAACGAAGAATGACTCGGGGATTTGTGATACGGAGGGGAAGGGGACGAAATCGGTGTGGGAGAGTGCGTATGTGCGGGTCCTGGCGAATCGTCATGGTTGGGATTGTGGTTTTGGTTGTGATTGTGATTGTGTTGGTACTGGGAGTGGTTGCGGATCTCATCATGGGTGTGACTGGCGGCGTCATCCGTGGGAACGAACCTATTGCCAAAAACATGCCTGTCGAAGAGAAAGAGTCAGAGGAAGGCAGACCAGGATTCATGTCCCAGCGTCAAGGTCGGGCTACATACCAGTTATCGTAGCTAGAATGGAATATAGGATGTCTGTCGTCCCAACTATATCCGGGGATCTGTCTGAGGCGGTCTAGCAGTCGCGCCGGGGGGTCAAGCTCGTCCGGCGCAATCGCAGACCCGTCCATGACGAAGGCAGCAGGTGGGCGGCGAAACTGTGTCTCTTTTATCCTTTTCCCCTCACGCACTTCAAAACCGGTATGAAGTCGTGGAAACTGTAGTGAAAGACATGTTTATGCTACAGGATGGAGATAGCTTTCGGCAGTACCCGTATGTACCGGTATCTTGGGTGCAAGCGCGGGATGGAGGCTTTGTGAGGGTCGTCCGGGAGCTCTCCAGCTGTTCGACTCTGTGCGAGGCAATGGGCCAACCGGAGTTGGAGTCGACAGGATGCGCCCGGATACTGCTCGTCGCTGTGCGGTTCAACCTATCGAAGAATCTGAGGGGAGCTAAGCTTGCCGTCACCGCCACCGTCGCCGTTGCTGTTGCCGTTGCCGTTTTCGTTGCCTGTGGCGGTTGGGTTTTTCGTCTGTGATCTCCTCTTGTCTTGGAAACCTGTCACTTATCCTTCATTGGCTGGCCGAGTCCCAGGTCCAGCCTACTAGTAGTAGGGAATCGAAATGGCGGGAAGAGGGTCGATAGGTAGTCTTCGACGGGTCCTTTCAAACTTTCGTCATCAGGGTTCTGTGGGTAGCTTGACTCGACAGGCCCCGCTAACCCAGGGTACGCCGCTCGCCTGCCTACTGTCGTGATGGCTAAGTTCCTTCTGATTAGGCTTTCGGCCTGGCAGCTAGTTGTTCCGCTATTGCCTGAGACCTGCAGTATTGGTGGCATTCGACCGTTCAGTCATGATTCACCTCTGTAGACTTGGGAGGGATCTCCGCAATGCAGACTTGGAAGGAGAACCTGGAGAAAAATGGGGCTCAATGGAGGGGCTCTTCCCTGCTCTGGGTTCTGACGATACGTTTCTTAGTCGTAGTTCTGGTGCGTTGTTTCCTAGGTGCCGCCGCTTAATATCTTGGATGGCCCGCCCCGGGCATGCAGCACCCAGGCCACACTGTGATTCCAAAAGTGGGGGCAAGCTCCGTGTAGTTTTGAGACGAGAGTACTTCGATGCAGCTTAACTCTTAGCAGAATCTAACGTAGCGCTAACTCATTCCTAGGTACTACTTCTCCACTGGTACAAGTAGCCGAGAGCGCTGGCCTGCCGAAAGTGATGTAAGTGGCATCAAATCACTGATCAGATTGCCCAGGTAAGAATCCACAGGCTGCCTACCCAGTTTAGCCAATCAGCAGCCCGATACGACAGAGGAGCCCGTGATTAGCTAATTATTGATTCCATCCCGTGTCGTGAAGAGGTAAAGGATCAAGCAGAAAAAGGAAGGGAAATCGGTTCTAAAATTGCCCATCCCTATAATAAATCTAATCTACATATAATATAAAACAGCAATTCGAGCCGGAATTCGTTGCATGGGACTAGAAGGATACGATACTAAGGCTCCTCCGTATAAAACGCTTGCTCGCCTTGTGACATACCACTCTGTGCGAGGAGCTCGAGAGCAGCACGCTAGGCTGCGGACCCCACGACCATGGGCTTATTGTCTGGAGCATCCCTTACAACACAGGATTTGTGGGCAAGGCGTCTCTCGTCGTTCCGTCGGCCATTGACGAAGTCAGGGTAGTTCAATGTGAGCTCGGGAGCCCCCTCGACGATGTGATCAACCGCCTCGACCCCTAGCATGAAGGAGTGGTCCTGGTTTCCCACCTCATATCTCCAGCTACCAAACCGGCCCCGCGAGTAGATGTCCATATCTTGTAGCTTTGGCAGCAACGCTTTAAGCACCCCCTCCCTCTCGAGTGCCGGCGTCGGGTAGCCGTGGTCGAACTTGCGTTGGTAGGTCGAGACGATCTCGTCCTCAGGCTTGATCATTTCCGTATTGATTAGGCCCTGGATGCAGTCCTTCAGAAGGCTCTCCTCATTGACCGGCTTCAGGGACGACTGGGAGACCTCGAGCATGATGGACCAGTAGGGACCTGCCTTGGGCTCTGTACCCACGGCACCATGAGGACCAACGTTCAGGATAGATGAGAGGCCGAGACGCCCCTGTGACGCCACGGTTGTCGGCTTTGTGCCGTTGGCCAGGTACAGCGTCGGCAGCTTCACATCCGCTTGCGGCTGGTTATGAGGTGAGTAGTTGGAGAAGATGGTGGCCCTATAGAAAGGGCAGTTGTCCTCCGGGAAGTAGAGCTGAAGGCGGGGTGGGTATTTATGTCAGTGTTCCACTGCGCATTAGTCACTGGCATTGGAGGTCTCAGGCTTCAGCAACCTACCCAGCACTTGTCCCCAATCCGCTCTGGACGCTCGCCTCTGAGGCCGACGCCAATCACGTGAGTTGACGAATAGAACAGATTCTTGGAGAGCGTGACAAGCTCTTTGTTGTCCATCTTCTCGACAAGGTGATCCACCGCCATGGTCGAGATGAGGCTTTTGTAGCCGACGGTTGTTCCGTCCGCCAGGGTGACAATCTTCTTCTGGGCGTCTACCTTGGTCACCTCTGCCTTCTTGCCGAACCTCTTCTTCTCTGCAGGCAGCGTATTCGCGACTGCTATCCAGATGCCTCCCGTGCCGTCGCGTGCGGGGAAGCGGAAGACTGAGTTGGGGCCCCAGCCTCCTTCTGACTTGCCAAGGATGATGTTCTGGGTCACTTTCTTGAGGTCCGGTGCGGCAACGCGCTCACCCAGCCATTCGCATTGCATCTGGCGAGGATGGTAAGTGACGCAATCCACAGAGTTTAACAGATCGCTACATGGTGACCTGATGCTGACTGACCTTGGCTGTCGGAACGGCCCAAACCTTGAAGTTATATGGCCGCATGAAGGCATCCGCGACGCCCTTGCCCATCATCAGCATGATCCAGTCGTCGAAGTCCTTGGCTTTCGCGTTCGGCCCACCGGCGAAGCGCCTCTCGGACGCACTGATCATCCCGTTCATACACTCAATCTGGTCCTCCTTTGCCAGCATGGAGATGTTGTTCTGGAAAGGGTAGGGCACCCAGAGGCCCTTGTACCGGACGTATGAGATGCGCTGGTGCGTGAACCAATCGCCATCCTTGGGCAAAGCCTCGTTGAGGCAGTCATCAAAGTACTTGTAGTGAGAGAAGATGACGTGGCCGCCAACATCGTACAACTAATCCGACATGTCAGTATCAGTCGATCGCTCGTTGCTTCTAGCCGCAGTATCCAGCATCAATGAACCCGAAGCTCGAGGCCCTGGGGAAGAATTTCTTACGAAACCCTCTGCTGTCACGTCGGTCGAAGCCAGACCGCCGGCCGTGTCATTGGCGTCCAGCATCAACCACGACGGTCCATTCTGTCACCCACGTTAGTCCTTTTCCACTTTATGACAAACACCAAATGGGAAAACTCACCAGCTGGTGCAACCGCTTTGCTGCACCCAGGCCGGTCGGGCCAGCCCCAATCACCAGCACATCAACGTTGCTAGGGGAGCCAATGTCAGCACTTTTTCGACCTTAATACCGACGGGAATGGCCGTGAGAGCCAACTAGCGAACGGGAAACTAACGTGTCCGCACACATGCTGAATGTAACTCGTGACGAGGGTGAGAGCAACACAGGTGAGAGAGGGCGTGGAAATAATACGGCAGCTAGTTCTCCGTGTGTCTCCCTCAAGAGCGTTTGTTGCTTTAATTGGCGTTCGAATTTTGGATGACCTTCGTGTGATGGTTAGAATGAAATAAAAAGAGAATCGGCCATCATCTGGTGCCTGTTGGTGCCATGGAAACATACACGTATACACTAGGAAGGCTGCGACCTGGGTGCAGCTGTGTGGGTGGGTGTGCGCAATTTGTTCCTATAACTCTATCGTAGGAAGGAAACAGGGGCCACCGACAGGTACATGGAAAGCCTTGGCAGCCGCCCCTACCTCTTGGATTTAAAGTCACAATACATTGAGTCTTCCATACCCCAATCAGAGATATTCTTTTTGGACATGTTGGCCTTCTTTTCTCTTGACAGGTCCAGCATCCACTCAGGTTGCCAAATTGGACGAGTTTGCCGTCAATTCTTTGCAATCCACCCAGTGACTTACATACCACGCCAGGTGCAACTCTTATCGTAATGCAGGTACCATCCAGGGCAATGGAGCAGAGCCATGTAACGGCAGGAATCCCACCCACGGAAATGCCCGTGGAAATGGGTGACACAACAGTGACACCGCCGCACAGAGGCGCAAAGCTACCTAGATTTAGGTAAGATAGGCAGGTACGTAAGGTACCTAGCTAGGTAGGTAGATATATAAGGTCATTATGTCCCTTCCACTGTTAGCCTCCGACTCACACTATGTATCTTGCGGCTCTCATCGGTTTCGGTACGTCTCTCCCTTGACTTAGTGGACTCATTTCGTACATTGGATCTCCAGCGACGATGCGTCATCTTGGTGAACAACTAGCTACTAACATAGACTCAGGTTGAAGGCTGAAGGCCATCGAGTACCCAATCAAATACCGACGACCACACCACCCCACCATCGGCTTCCACCATCTTGTGAGAAGCCTCATGCTTGCCAGGCACTGTGTGAAATCACCCCGTTTGCCCCTTCTCCCGAGAGACTGCCAGCAGGGGAGAGGCTTCGATCCTCGTCGACGGGTCGATTCAAAGTCCCCACTTCCTGAGTCTTGACATTGCTTGACTGACGCCATGCTCCACCCTGGGAGCGTTGCTCCTTTTAACAACAGTTGTGAATTCCCTTTCCCGGACATTTGTTTCACATCCGAGATCTGCACGATAAATGTTGGTAGATATTGTGCCTCGTTACTCAAGGTTTCTTTCGGAGCCTGCTCCGCATTTTCTTCTTCTATGCTGAAGTCTTGCAGATCTGCGCCTAGCAAGGAAGAGCATGGATTCTTGGGGGTTCTCGTCCGCTTCCCTAGGCGCCGGAAACCGCTCGGTCACCCGGGGGGGAGGGGGGGGGAGCCTCCTCCTGCAGTAATTGGAATGCTCCCCGTCATAGCGGTGGCATTGGCGTCATGTCGAATGGAACGCGAAACACTTCTCGGCAGCGACATGAGCATGAGAGCGGCGGCGGCGGCGGCGGGACAGTCTGAGAGGCGATGTCATTGCCATTGCCGTCTGAGTCCCTGGTTTTTAAGCTTTACAAAAGGGCCACTCACTGAGTGTCTCCAGAAATTCCCGGATTTCCAAGACCCTCTTATCAAAAATTGATTGCAGGTTCATCAACAAGTTCGACTCGTCCCGGACTGGCACTGACTCGATCATCAACTGGTTTTACAACCACGCAGTATGTGTAAAACCAGCGGCAGGCATGGTGCCAGTTGTCCTCTTGTCACTGGCATCGGACTCAGAAAATCACCGGGTGAATACGGCAAAGTCATGATTGGTAGCATGCGATATTGCGGCGGTATTAAGTTGCTGTCCGGAGCCGCTCAGCCGTGCTGCAAGGTCACAGATGACTTCACAGATGTATATTTGTTGCCCTTTGTGTCCGAGGCGTGTTCTCGCTAGGCCAGAAGAGGGCGCTGCCGATTCCAGCGGTGCCGATAGGTGATCCATGAAGATCCATCTTGCGGCTCCAGATTGCTTGATAGCAACAAGATATTCTTTCTGCGCCGTCAAAGTTCTTGGCTCCCCACCAAGGTCATGATGGGACGGTAAATCGGCAAGAAGATGGGATTTTCTATCAGCTGGAGCAATTTGTGTCCCTCAAGAAGGAAATGAGTGCCAACGAAGAGCTACAGCCTACATACAACCTACATACAGTCCACTAGCACCCATGGAAGACGACAGGCAAACGGGAGAGAACGGTTGCGAGTTACGCTCTCTCCGGGGACTGTCCTAGTTGTATGTATACATGGATGTAGTAGGTAGTAGGTCGACACCTGAAGCACTGCTGGGGGCTTAAGTTTTTGCACTAGCGGGCAAGTGGGGGTTATCCTCCCCATGAGCTGGACGCCACGGCATAACCCTGACGATCGAGGCGATCCGCCAGCGCCTAAGTAAGCAGATGGGGTGCCCGATTCGTCTCTGGCAAATATCGAGATTCCGAGCCCTTTCAGACGGCTGCGCTAGGTTCTTTTGAACTTTTGCGCGTCGCAGCCGTGGCTGGGATAGTGGGTTCTAATTTAATCGGTTGACGGTTCAAACCACTTGAACTGGCTTGAGTACGTCCTCTGTAGTGGGTCCAAACGATTGGTTCAATCAAGGGGCACAGCAAAGACCTAATTTGTCCAAAATGCGCCAGCCTGCCTTCCATGGATTCTTCTGGCGGCAGCCTGGGGGATGAAAGCTAGGTGACGGGCATAGGTCTTGTTGAACATTCCATTCGCATCATCAGTCATATGTCGACGTGAACTGACCTCGTTACGGTTAAATTTTTTCTCAGAGGAACCCACCACGCGGCGTGGAAACCTTCAATCAGGAACAGTCAATGCTGTACCCGATACCTTCGTTGCTTCAAAGCCTCGACACTAACTAGACCCTTCCCTGCCGTGTTACAGCAAGAGATCATGTTACGTAGTGAGCGCCTTCACACTTGCATCGCTCGTACCAACTAATCGACACGGCCCGCAGTTCTCCACTCAGCGTGCGATGCCAATGCCGCCTGGAATAGCCCATGTACAGACAGCACAGATATTCACATCCTGTCGTCCTTGTAAATTGTGATAACAAGCCGAAATTCGCCAGGGCAGATATGCAGATTGCCATCTCGTTCCATCTTGCGTTACCCTTCTATTTCCTCGGACTTGACTTCGCTCTTCTCCTTTTTTATTTGTTTCCACTCCGAAATTCTAACGCGAAGGGAACCTCGTCTGGGCGACTCCATCTTGCAAGGTACGTACATGTACATAGTACACCTGCATGCAAGGTTTGGGTTACGGTGGCTTTCCTGGCGTGGGCTTGGCTTTGCGCGCCCTTGTGCCAGTTGGACTGGCTTTCCCCTAGGCCCAGGGGAATAGGTGGGATATCCTTTTGTCGATACGCCATCGCCTCCACACTTTTTGAAAATGATGTCTCTCAACCAACAACAGGCTGTGTAGAAGCTCACAAAAATTGACCGCCTCTTGACCTTTTTCCTTTATTTTTTTTGCCTTTCTCCCATCGATCCTTAACTTCCTTCCTTTTGCTCTAGCTTGCCCCGAAACCACCGGACCGGGTTTCCACTTTTCCAGCGACACCTGTAATCGAAATCTACACTACGCGGTTTCCCGTTTGTGCCCGGGCGGTTAGCGATGGCTTCCACCGACGAGAAGATACGTATCTCCGGCGAGGTGATGCGAGGCGAGCCGGAGCCGGTCCTCCCAACCGTTAACCCTGAGGTCGAGAAGACGCGGCCTCCAAAGCCGTCGTTGCACCCCTCAGTTTACGTGATGTGAGAGAAGAGACCCCTCCTTCGTTTTTCGAAGTATTACAGCAATGTTAGTACCACCTACTAACTGAGCGGGACCTCGTCGTTGCCTTCAGTGCCTGGATCAGCTTGAGTTCCTCCGTCATTCTGTTCAACAAATGGATCCTAGACACCAAGAAGTTCGGTAAGACAATGGCCACTCCGGGCACACGCCCGAACTAGTGAGGAAAGAGGAGAGGAGGAGGGCAAGGGGGAAGAGATGGGAGATGTGAGAGAGAGAAGGACACGAGCGCTAACCGGTCCGCCCAACGGGGGAAGGCTACCCCGTCATCCTGACTACCTACCACCTCGGCTTCGCGACGATAATGACGCAGCTCCTGGCGCGGTACACCACCCTCCTGGACGCCCGCAAGACGGTCAAGATGAACGGGCGGGTGTACCTGCGCGCCATCGTGCCCATCGGCCTCATGTTCAGCCTCTCCCTGATCTGCGGCAACCTGACGTACCTCTACCTCTCGGTGGCCTTCATCCAGATGCTCAAGGCCACCACCCCCGTAGCCGTCCTCCTCTGTAGCTGGTCCATGGGCATCTCCCAGCCGAGCTTCAGGGTCTTCCTTAACATCTCTGTCATCGTGGTGGGCGTCATCATCGCCTCCATCGGCGAGATCAAGTTCGTCATGATCGGGTTCCTCTTCCAGATTGGGGGCATCGTCTTCGAGGCCATCCGCCTCACCTTGGTCCAGCGCCTCCTCAACTCCCCGGAGTACAGGATGGACCCCTTGGTGTCCCTGTACTACTTCGCCCCCGTCTGCGCCGTCATGAACCTCACCGTCGCTCTGCTCTGGGAGGTGCCCAAGGTCACGATGGCTGAGGTCTACAACGTTGGTCTGCCCATGTTCTTCATCAACGGCATGTGCGCGTTCCTGCTCAACGTTTCGGTCGTCTTCCTGGTAGGTCTCTTTCCCTTCCGCCCCCGAGCCTTCTTATCTGATTTGTTTTGGTTTACCTGCAACCTAACATTATCAACCCCTCTAAAACTACAGATTGGCAAGACTTCCTCCCTCGTCCTCACCCTCTGCGGCGTCCTCAAGGATGTCATGCTGGTCGGAGCCTCAATGCTCATCTGGGGCACCGCTGTCTCGGGCCTCCAGTTCTTTGGCTACTCCATCTCTCTCGGCGGCATGGTCTACTACAAGCTCGGCTACGACGCCCTCAAGGGGTACGCCGACGAGGCGAACCGCCAATGGGCCGAGTTTGGTGTCACCCGGCCCATCACCAGGAAGCTGATCATCATCGGCGCCTCGGTCGTCCTCACCTTGGTCGTCCTCACAGGCCTTGCCCCTTATGCCTCCGAGTATGACGCCACCAAGGTGCTGAGCGAGGCGGCCAACAAAGTCGGCATCATGCGATGATTATGGTAGTTTTTTTCTCTGCCTTTTGGCTTTTTCTTCTTTGGTAAGATGTAGCATCCTGAAAGGGAGGAGCATTATTCCTTCCCAGCTCTTTTCTTATGTCACAGATATACACATTTTTTTTGTTTTGGGTTGTTTCTTCGGGTAAAAGAACGTCATACAAGATCTGCCTTCTTTGGCGCTAGGGTTTGCACTGCAATCGTCTTGATTAGGGGTCGACTGATGTTAACCCCGACATGGCTGTCTTATCAGGATTTAGTTGGTCTCTTTTAGTTATTCATAGGACCTAACAGTCGAGCCCCGTCTCTTGGCTATTGTTTTGGGCACACATTTCATCCAGAGGTCTTGCAGAGGGGCTGGTTACTTGGATATTCAAAAGGAGTCAGAGCTCTCCTCGTGGAGTGGATAGGAGAAACCGTGTACATACATAGAGCCGAGCAACCTTGAGCATGGTCGGCATTCAGCCGAATGTTCGAGGCGTTCATACATACGATCCTCGGGAGGCTCGGATGGCCTCTTTTGCAGCTCATCATAGACAGGAGAAAATCATTAGACCATATCCAGCCACACCCATGGAAATGAGTGTTGTTGCTGCAGGTGGATGTCCTTGCGCGTCTTTCTAAAGCCGTCCTCCTCCTGCTGTGTGGCAGCTACAGACTAATCGAAAAAGCATACCTAGCTGCCCATGCACCTTCATCAAATACCTGAAGGACAACGTCCGAGGACGCAACACATCGACTCCAGCTAGTGGACCAGGCGTGTTCTCCAGTGCAGTGTACCGCGTTCAGTCCTGAGCCACCACCTTCCTTTGGCTTCCTGGTGCATTGCTTTCAGCTGCGAAAGTATTATTCTCAGCTGCAAATATCTTGAAAGACTGCCGTCTACGATCTGGACAATCGCAGATACACGTTCCGTCCGTTCAAGCACGCAACCATCATCATCCGCTGCCGCACCATGAAGGCCATAGTATCATTGAAACGCCGATATGACCAGCAGAGGAAAAAAAACCAAGTTGCGGTGAATTCAGGTCATGAGCCTGTGTAGTTTTTATGCCGAGAATGATGTGTACATCGCAAAACCCATTCGCCCCGCCCAACCGATTGAAAAAAAAATGATCTAGAACCCTGTTTGGAGAGGAAGATAGTCCAAGTTAGCAAAGCAGGTTCGTCTCATGGTAGCAGCCCCAACCTGGCTACAATCAAGGTCCGCAGGGAAACACAAGAGACAGAGCTGAATAAATGAGGGCAAAAAGGGCAAAGCACATACTCAGAGGTGTGAAGAACCACCGGTTCTTCCCGCTCGTGTAACGCTCCTCGAGCACCTTCTTCACAGTCTTCTTCGCATCCTCCCTCTGGCTGACTTCCTTGAACGTGTCCGCGGTGACGGAGCCCTTGAGGCCCTCGAGCTCCAGGGTGTAGCGGGTCGGCATCAGGTGGTTGTAGTTGACCAACTTGACGAAGGGCTTTATCTTGTTGCGCTTCTCCTGCCTCGTCTTGGACATGCGGCGGGTGATCTTGGACGGGTAGCGCTCGATGCCGGCGACTATGGCGTGGCCGTAGGGGTGCGCCTTGTTGCCGGTGTCGACGGGCTGGATGATGACTACCTGTTTTTGAGGGCGAGGCGAAACTAGGTCAGCAATGGTTTGCTTCCTTTCCTTATTCCCTCCTTGCTACTTCATGTTTCCCTATTTCTCCAGCCTAAGCACAGGAAACACGAGGTCTGCCAATCCCCACGGAAAGTCGTCGTCGTCGTCGTGCTTCATTCGAGCCAGTACCACACCACTCATCGATGTCGATGATGCCCAATCGTTCTCCGTCTTCAATTTCGGCCATCTGGACCCGCCCGTGACTGCTAATCAAGGCATCGAAAACCTGTGGAAAATTGAATGGGATTGAAACCGCTCCTACCTTCTTGCCGGCATATCTGCCGCGGGTGATGATGGCGACACGGCCGACCTTGAGGAACTTCATTTTGGGCTCTCTGTCGGGGTGGGGTGAGGTTTGGTGTTGAGAGATGTCCGTCTGTTGTCGTCAAATCTGCGGGTTCGAAGGTCAATCCAGTCAAAATTTCCAAAAGTGTGCGCTCCGAAATTTTGGGGCTAACCTAGCGAGGGGCTCCTGTGTGCGAGCTGGATTGGCTGTTGATTTCCACATGACTTCACACGTGACTCTGCGTGATCGATTACTCCAAGGGAAAAATTCGGGTCAACTTGTCAACTCCCACAAGCTTGTGCCGAAGTCGGGAGGATAACCTAACCTCACCCTCACCGTCGCTCTCACTCTCACTGTCACTCTGAATTTGAGTTTCACTCTCACTTGATCGCGGCTCAAGATTGCCAGTCCACAAGCAGCCAGCAAAATGCCTGCGCCGACCTACATCATCTCACGGGTCGCAGACCCCATCTTCGCCGTGTTTATTGGCCTCTCAGCTGCGGCCACAAGGATCAATCGTGAGGAGAAGGAGAAGGGCAGGTCCACATCTGAGACAGTCAATGCCTTCAAAAGGTGTGTAGATCACATACGCCGCTCCTCAATACGGCGCCCACTGACAATTTGCGCCTTTTTGTAGACGCGTTAGTCTAGCGACCAACATGTAAAGAACCCGCTTGTCTTCCTGCGGCGGCATCTTCGCTCATCATGTCATGTCATTCAGCGTGGACGCCGCATAAGGCAAAGAATGTCACAGGAGGGATGGCTGGTAGCTTGTATTTGCTACCATGTCTTCATTGACCCCTCTCCCGTTAGCCATCTGCCGTCTGCCGTCTGTCCTATCGATCATCCGATTTCAACCCCAAAACCCCAGCCGACAACTTCACAGTCCTTCGCCATATTCCCTCTTCATCATCTCCTGCACCATCTGCCCACACAGCTTCGCCGTCGGGTTCGTGCTCACGGCCAGCCCCTTCGCAATCTCGTTTCCATACTTCCCGCCAATGGCGAAGTCTCTTGATGCAGCCGCCTCAAATTCCAGGCTCCTCCACCCAGCCTCCCTCCTCCCGTGGCTGATCTGGGAGCGTCCCAGGCCGAGCAGCCGCGACGTGGCGTGGTAGATGGCAGCTCTCTGTGTGTGGGCGAGCGACAAGGTCTTCGCTGCTGTTGGGGAGATGGGCACGAAGGGGCTTGACGGGGAAAGGAGCTCGGTGGCCTTGTCAAGATCGGCCAGCGTGGTTTTGGCCGCTCTGATCTGCTCCTCCACCTCGACATGCCCGAGCAGGGACTCAGTGGAGGCTCCCGACGGCCGTGAGACGAGCATATCATCTCCATACAACCGCCTCATGGCTTGGACCCGATTGTTCCGCGCGCTGGCGTAGTTCGGATGTTCCTCGACCAACCGGCCCAACTCGGAGACGGCTTTTCTATACACATCGGCGATGTTGGCTTCACTGGGCGGGTCCTTTTCAAATTCAAGTTCCGCTTCTTGCATGGTGAAGACAATTTCCCTCTCACGTCGCGCCACCCTCTGGTATACAGCTGGGTCGGTTATGTGAGGGTCGAGGGACGAAGACTGCTCAATTCTAACCACTGCGGACGGATCGAACTCGGGGTCCTTGATCTTCTGGAGGACGTTGATGTCGCGCCTGCTCAGAGAGACGAACGCCATGGTGCACACGGTTGTGGTCGGTGGTCTTGGTGGTCTCGGTGGCTACTTTGGCCTATGTTGGTGTGTGTTCGATTAGACCCTGAGGTCTTTCTTCAAAGAGACGGCGCTGTTTCTTGGGGCTTGTGGGGGCTTCTGCTGGAGGCTGTGGAGGCGAGAACATTCACCGACCCAGACTGGCGCTCATTAATTCTGGACGATCTGTTCTAATTGTGGACAGCAGAAGAGAAGAGGGAATAAGTGCATGAGATATTCTTCGGCTGAGAGTCCAAAGAGGAAGGCGATTCATCGGACGGACGTGGCAACGTTGCCCAAGTGCGAAATCAGACAGGGCCAACAAGCAGCTTATCAGGAATCAATATGGCTACGTTCTGAGGACCTCATAAACTCCCACTGCTCACGAGTCCAACTCAGCAGCCAAGGCAATCCCCTGGTGGACGATTTATCGGACTGTTGTTCCAGCGGCGTTACGACATAGTGGGACCCTTTGTCAATTGTCAGCCAAAGTCTATGTGGAGCGTGGTGAGGGATGGCAGCGGCTGAAGGGTTTCCCGCGGCCATCATCGGCTAGTCTCGGCTGGCTCATTGATGACGACCCCCCGGCTTTTGTTCCGCCTCTGACCCCCCTCAACGACAATTTTGTACGGCTCTTGACAAGAAAAAAGAGAAAAGACACCCTCCCGGCGAGTCACTGGCGCTATTCGGCTGGCCCCCATTGTCCTCGGTGTTTCGATGATGCACCAGTGCAACGGGCTGACAGACCTCGAGACCGCTATCCTTGTTCGATGCGGGGGTCCCAGGCATTTGAATGCCTTGGGAATTCAATGGCCGACGATGTCCTTCTTTTGGGTCCGATGACTTTGCTCCGTGTTAGCCGGGGAATTTTCTCGTAACAGATAATTCAAGTTTACAACGTGCTTACAATCATAAATACGGCCAGCCCCGTTTGAAAAGCGGTTGATCGTCAGTCACTGTTGTTTGTATCCTTCCCAGTGACGATTGTCTGTGACATCTACATCCGCTGATACTTAACAACCTGCCCTTCCTTGCCTTTGTGCTAATAGCAGCCTAACCCCAAACCATCCTTTCGGGTTTTCCTCTTCAAAGCCTCAACTCCTCAGACGGTCAGCCCCCGAGACAAGTCTGAGTGTCCATGTCCCCCTCTGCAATCACTGAATCGCCAAGGAACTCGGTGGCGCTGGACCACTCGTCCACGCACCATCTACAGTACCACGATCACCACGAGCAGCACCAAACCGCCGGCGACCTCGCGGTGCAGGACCCCTTCCCCAGCTTCCACGGCTACGATCACGTCACCTGGTGGGTGGGCAACGCCAAGCAGGCGGCCACATACTACAATGTCCTCTTCGGGATGAGCATCCTCGCCTACCGGGGCCTCGAGACCGGGTCCCGGTACTTCGCCTCGTACCTCGTCGGCAAGGGCGACGTGCGCTTCGTCTTCACCTCGCCCCTGCGCTCGCACGCGCACCTCCCCGAGGGCGAGCCCATCTCGGACGAGGAGAGGCGCCTCCTGAGGGAGATGCACGACCACCTGGAGCGGCACGGCGACGCCGTCAAGGACGTCTGCTTCGAGGTGGACAGCGTCGAGGGCGTGTTCGGCCGCGCCGTCGAGAACGGCGCCGTGGCCGTCTCGCCGCCCAGGGTGCTGTCGGACAAGGAGCACGGCTCCGTCACCACGGCCGTGATCCGCACGTACGGGGACACGACGCACACCCTCATATGCCGGGACGGGTACAGCGGGCCGTTCCTGCCGGGGTTCCGCAGCACCACCGCCGTGGCCAGGCAGCAGCCAGCGGCGGCGGCGGCGGACCTCCTCCCCGCCGTGGGGCTCGACCGGATCGACCACTGCGTCGGCAACCAGGACTGGGGCGAGATGGCGTCGGCGTGCGAGTTCTACGAGCGGTGCCTCTCGTTCCACCGGTTCTGGTCCGTCGACGACCGGCAGATCTGCACCGACTTCTCGGCGCTCAGCAGCGTCGTCATGGCGAGCCCCAACAACCTGGTCAAGATGCCCATCAACGAGCCGGCGGCGGGGAAGAAGAAGTCGCAGATCGAGGAGTACGTCACGTACAACTCTGGCGCGGGAGTGCAGCACATCGCCCTCCTGACGGGGGACATCGTCTCGACCGTGCGGGCCATGAGGGCGCGCGGGGTGCAGTTCATCGAGGTGCCGCCGGCCTACTACGGCGCGATGAGGCGGCGGCTCGGGGCGGAGAAGAGGGGCTGGGAGCTGCAGGAGGAGTTCGAGGCCATCGTCGAGAACAACATCCTCATCGACTACGACGAGGGCGGATACCTCCTGCAGCTCTTCACGCGGCCGCTCATGGACCGGCCGACCGTCTTCATCGAGATCATCCAGCGGAACGGGTTCGACGGGTTCGGGGCCGGGAACTTCAAGAGCCTGTTCGAGGCCATCGAGAGGGAGCAGGCTGAGAGGGGAAACCTGTGACTTTTTTGGTTTTTCTTTCGCCTGCTCCTATGTGTTGTCACTGTGGATAGGTAGCTGCCAGCCTCTTTGTGTACCTCGTGACGGTCTGGTCGGCTGATGATTCGCATATACGATTTATGAACGTAGGTAGTCCTGATAGTTTGTGGGGAGGAATGCAACCCGCTAGTTTCTCTCCCATTGTTTGAGTAATGCCGCCTTGGAGGTCGGGTGAGGCCTATTTCAGAATCCGAGGAGGACTGGTGACCAGTAATGGCATTCTGTGCACCGCTGTACCTCGTGCAAGCTGCCCACCCCGGCAACGAGTCCTGCCAAGGTATCCACAACGTGGCTACGGAGGGAAAGCAGCCATGTCGTCTACCCCCTGCGGCTCGTTAACCCAGTGCTCTCCAACTTCGTATCGATGCCACTTCACTTAAAGACCAACACGGCGTTGAAGGAACTGACGCATCTGCTCCCCGTTCCCATAGGGACGACGACGTCGTCGGTCAGGCTGCAAACAAGTCACAGCGCACATGCCTGAGCTATCCCCACAATCTGGCTGTGGTGCCTGCCTACGAATAGTTAACGGCAGCTAATTGTGGTGAAAAATATTCATAAAATTGGTTTCGGCATGTGTAACTGCCTCCTTACCGTACCTTATCCTGCCATGGAGCCAAGGTAGGCATGCAACCGAGGCGGATACAAACCTGGTGTATCCGGCTATCCTACCTCGACATAGGCCGACCATATATGTAAAATCGCCAAGGAGGCAATATCAAAACCCTCACCTCTCGCCAAGCATTACCCCAAGAGGAACTCCTTTTAGTCTATAACCATAGCGGCCCCATTAGCCTCGAGGGTTGCAGCTGCAGCTGCAGCGCCATCACCACCAGTAGCGCCAGCCCCGTTCAGCGCCGCCCCCGAGATAATGGCGGTTGGGATTGTGGCGGCAGCGGCGGCAGCTTCGTCGCCTGGCAGCAGCTCGTCCCGCGTGTCGCTCTGGCAGCCCGGGCAGTTGTGTATCACCTCGTGCGCGAACACGTCGCAGTCGATGCAGAAGTGGTTCCGGCAGACCCGGCACATGTATCTGCCGGACTCGCTCACCCCCCTGGGCAGGGCCGGGTGTGCGTCCGCCCGGGACTTGCCCCCCGGGCCTGCTTTTCTCGTGGTCGCCCTCGCCGCCGTCGACGCCGCCGCAGACGGGACGGTAAGGTGGGACCCCGTCGTCGCGCCCGGCACAGCACCCGCCTTGCCCTTCCCCTTGTCCGTCCTCCCCGCCCCCGCTCCCGCACCCGCCGTGGCTCCTCCCGCTGCTCCGGCCGCTCCACCGGCGGCGAACCCGGACGAGGAGGAGACCCTGCCCCTCGGGTCCGCGAAGGGCGCCAGGCACGAGAAGCACGCCGCCGACCGCCCGGCCTCGGCCCAGCCGACTTCGACCCAGTTCCGCAGCGGGAAGAGGTGGTGGTACGACCGGGCCAGGTGCGTCGAGAGGATCAGAGTCAGGCCGCAGGCTGGGCACTCGGCTGGCAGGCGGCAGACCCGGGACCCGCACCGTGTGCAGAGGTACCCCTGCCGCGCCACCCTGTTGTGGCACGCGCACAGCGCCGGGTCCGAGCTCGCCGTGCGGGAGGGGAACCCCATCATAAGGAGGGAGGCGGGCGCCACTGAGGATGCTCCTCCTCCCCCTCCTGCTCCTGGTCCCCCCCCTGGCCCCGAGCTTAGTGATTGTTGTTGTGACTGCCTCGTCGCGGGGGGTGTGGTGGCCGCGAGCAGCAGCTCCCGGAAGTGCTGCTCATGCATGGCCACACTGTAGGCCGAGTCGCCATCCTCGGCCGTGGCGCCCGCGTTCGTCCGCCGGCAGAGGTCCTCGCATATGTAGACCTGGGCCGAGAGCCCCACGACGGAGACGCGGATCCGGTCCGCGACCAGATGTTCGATGGTATCGTGGATGTCGCCCGGGTCCATTGAGAGTAGGGCCCCGTATATTATCAGGATCTCGCGTGTGCCGTGGGACGGGGCGTTGCTGTGCAGGGACAAGGGCAGCGTTCTTAGTAAGTAAATCCGCAGTAGTAGCTTGCTCGTAGTAGAAAGGGGGAAAAGGCACCCTTGAGGACATACAACAGCCATCCGCGGCACATCTCCAGCGCGTTCTGCAGGCTCGGGACCCCCTGCGGCTCCTGGTCGACCAGCGCCCTCAGCCGGCCCATGTGGTCCGCCGGGTTCCCGCTCATGTCCGATATCCGCACGGCCAGGCCGTCCCGCATGCCCACGATACCCAGCTGCGAGATGGGGTTCTGCTCAAAGTACTCGCGCACGAACTCGACCGCGTAGGCTACCGTGAGCCGGTACCTGGTGGGGAGAAGGTCCTTCTCCGCCATGGCGAAGGACATGTCGATCACGAGGACGAGGTGCCGGATGATGCCCCGCTGTATGGGCGTCGTGTCCCGCAGGACCCGCCGCCGCTTCTCCGCCTCGATGAGCCCCTCGATCGAGAGGTTGCCGTCCTCCGACTCCACCACCACGTCCCACGACCGCTGGAGGTCCTCCCATGCCGCCTTGTTTGCCGGCTTCTTCTTTCTCTTGCCCTTCCCGCCGCCCGCCTTGTCGCCCGCCGCCCCTCCTCTTGACCGGCTTGCCGATGCTGCTGCGGGGGCCCCTCTTGCTGCGCCCCGCGTGTCGTATGTGCTGCTCCCCGCCTGCTCTACCAGCTCGTCGTCGGAGAGGTCGTCCGCCACATACTCGCCGTCCGAGTCCGCCATCCTTCTTTGGACCTAGAGTCTGTGTCTGTGTGGCGGACTCGCTCGGCGAGAGGTCGAGATGGCGTTTGCCCGTCCACGAGAGGTGTGTCTGAAGGCTGCCCCGTCTGACCACTACGTCGGCTGCCCCCAGCGGGGAGTCGAGGTACAAATGCGATATGAATGCGATATGTATGCGACGAAAGTAGGCAGGACGTTGGCGCCAGAGTTTGTTGCGTGAGGCTATCCTCGCGGTGGAGAAAATCTCGAGTCCGCAGATCGGATCGCAAGATCTTGCAACACAAGAAGTCTAAAATGGCCGGGCTGATGAGAGAATGACTTCGGTGTTTTAGTGTCGCCTAGACGGGAGGCGGACGTTGTGAAGAGAATGACCTGAAGCGAATGGAAGTTATGGTTGTTCAAAAAAAAAAAAAAGGAAGAGAAATAAATACCATAGAATAAAAAAAATACAGCTTGGTTGCTGGCTGTACCTAAATTTCACCCGAATTTCGCATCCGCATCTTGCATCTGCAGCCTCGTCGGTTGTTGTTGCCTTGCGCTGTGATCGTGGTCATGCCAGCCATAGCCAATCATTCACGACCAAATTAGTTGACACCCCCGCACTTCCTCCACTCTTTGAGGTCTGCTAGCATCGATCCAATTCCGACACTACCTACCTTCTCTCTTTCCAACCCCAATACCTTGCCTCCATTACGCTCCATGGCGCATTGGGTATCTGCATTTTATATGGCTAACCTAAGGTATTTCATCGATGACTTACCCTTACCCCCCCCACCCCCCTTGTCTGCAGCGACACACTGTAAGCTCAGAAGTGTTGGAACTATATGTATCTCGATTATCTATCATTAAAAAAAAAACGGCCTGGCCCAGATTGCATGAGCCTTCCGGCAGTCCAGGAGGGGTATACTATGTCATGCTCTAAAAAAAAAAGGAAAAGGCACGAAAACAACCATATAAGGTAGGTCATTGTCAAAAGAGGAAAAACATAAGATGTCTCCCATACAGCCGTGCCCCTTGTTTTCTGCAATAAAATCGATGTTCTTCCCACACCCAACACACTATAGCCTCACGGCAAAAAAAACGAGAACGGTTTTTCGTTTTCCTCCTCTGCTTGCTGTTTCCTTGCCGCTGCCGTCCACCACCACCACCACCACGAAAGGCAGTCTCCATTCAGTATTAGTCCAACTCCCAAGATTTCTGGGGATTTCTTGATCGTCTTGATCATCCTCGAAGCCGATTCTGTCCGTGATATCGGATCGGCTTCGAACGGGGAGTACTCCAAAGGCCATCCGTCAGAATCGTGAAGTTGCTGACATATTATCTCGCGAAATGTCAACGTTAGAACAATGGGTCGATGCTTATGCACCTGGGATAGGCCCGTAGGCACTACCCGGTTTCCGTAAATGAGCGAAAGAAGCCTCCAGCCGTAAAACTCCAAACCCAGGTTTTGTTGTTATTCTTTATTTCTTCCTTTCCGTATTCCCTCGACGTGGTATCACAGCATCGTGACACGCTTGTGTTAAGGGTAGCTAGTGCCAACGGGCATCGGCCAGTCATCCTCCGTAATGCTCGACCAGAAGACCCAGACCATAACGACCGCCAGCAGGGTGAAGAGCGTCTGGAACATGGACCCGTCGATCTTCCCCTGCGTCCCCTCACATATGTAGTGGCTGACGACGTAGTTGAAGATCTGGCCGAGGGCGAACAGAAGGGCCGCGCCAGTGAGGTAGATCATCGGCTTCGTCTCCTGCAGTACCCTCAGGACGAGGATCGCCTCGAGGGCGAAGAACGCGACAAGGAAGACGAGAGGCATGAGCTGGTATAGCACGTAAAGGGCGATGTGCCTGTTGTCGGGCAGGTCGTAGCTCGAGTTCCAGAAGCCGGTCCATCTGAAGCCAGTGTCGAGCGCGATGTAGCCGGTGCCGATGAGAAGGACCAATGAGGAGATCAGTAGCAGCCCCAAGGAGAGGGGGGTCCCATCATCAACGAGCTGGTAGCCCACGACAGCGTTGAGCATCAGCGTCCATGTTGTGGCGATGATGAAGCCGAGGTGAATGCCGGTGAATGCCTGATCAGATGGCCAGTTGGTCAGTTATTCAGTTGGTCATTCGGCTAAGTTGCACATTCAGAGGTCTGGCGAACAGTAGATCATCGGCTTGAAGGGCCCGGGGGTGACGTACGACTCTGACGGTGCCGCTCAGGGGGAATGAGCCGATGGTGAAGATTTCACAGATCTGGATTATTATGTAGCCAGCCAGGAATATTTGCATTTCTCTAATGTCAGTTGAATCCACGTTAGCATTGCGCTTCACAGTCGGGGGGGGGGGGGGGGGGGGGGGCGNNGGGTATCCCGCGGAACATCTGGGTTTAACGGACCTCCTTCCAACGGCGGCCTTTTTGCGCTCTGACCGCAGCACCAGGTACGCTGAGGTGGCTATCGCGATACCGCACAGAAGGATAGCCCCAAGGTTGCCCAGCCTTTCGCCATTGTTCAATAGTATTCCTTGCAGTTCACACCCTTCCCAGGGGCCAATTTGGCTCTTCGTGTCGGTGAGGATCTGGCGAGGTTAAGTCAGTACCTCCGGCTGACTTGGTTAAACGGGCCTTGCTGTCTACAACGTCAAGGGACGCCGAGGTGCATCCAACGCTTACATTGCAAATTGGCAGGGTCGAGTCCCGGCAGAAGTTCTGTCGTGCGCATGAGCTGTCAGCACCTCTAGTATAGAGAGCGTCAAAGAAAACTGGGGGAACAACGGCGTTGGAAGGACTCACATGGAAATTCCCGAATTGTGTTGACCCCATTGGAGCTGTGAGGCGCCTAGCGCTGTCTATAGCGTCGCTTGGCCGATCTGAGTTGATCTCTCTAGAATTGGAACAAAGAGAAGTCGAGATGAGATTTCCCCCCTTCCAGTGGTGGCCGAGGCGCAAATCTGAGGGACTCGGGGAGTTCGATTGTCGCAACGATTATTATATTGTTTCTTCCCGCCGCCGATGCTGAGTCCCCTTCTGAGGTGCCGTCGAGAGCGTTTGGTCGGAATGCGCGAACTGGACCAGGATGTTTCCGATTATGCGGTCGATGTTCAGCTTCGCACGATTCAACAACGGTGGACAACCCCAATTGAATTCTATCCGATGTCTCTTTCTCTCCACCTTGTATTACTCCTCAGCAGCGGTGATCTGCGATCCGTCAGCGTTGGTGCAGTTTCGAGAGAGAAATTTCAAGTACGTTCGTGGTTGTGGCGTTGTTGTTGTGGTGATGGTCGAAATCGAAAACAGGAGAGCTATGGGGAATCGAGGCAAGCAAATGCAGGAGGAGGGAAGCGGCAGCTGTTCTGGGTGGGCGGGTGGCAGGCAGGCCATGCAATATAAAACTCAATGCTGGTTAGTCTGAGTCCTCGGCAGGATTTGGCATGGAAGGGCCAAGCTCCCTGAAGACCACTGACGGAAAAGAGAGTGGCAGCCAGCCCAAAACGGCCAAACAACCCAGTGGCAGGTCGGGGCCACGGCCCCACTTTGGTGTAGCGTTGTGGCGAGTCTCAAGACACGATTGGTCTGTTCATGCTATGCCCTGGACCCTGGTGGTGGAGGCAAGGAGGTCCAGGGTGAATGAGGGAGGAGATGGTGGGGCGCAGGGGTTGGGAAGGGTAACGGGCCTGCACGAGATGGCTGATGATCGCCCTGCAAGCCAGGCAGAGAAACTGTCCGGGAAATGATGCTGATTTAACGATTGCGGAGGGTGGTGTGGGCGGTGGTTGGCTGTGGTGAGATCTCACGATCTCACCCACTTTGCCAGCCACAAGAAAATCTCACTGGGCCACTGCGGACGGAAGAAGGATGGGCTTGTGTGATCACTTTGATGAGCTCCCGAGTCCCGACAGTCCAGATGACAAGAGGATGGAATTGCGCTCATGCTCTCACTTTCCTATCTAGTATGAGCGGCTGGTCGTCAACAGTTTCGGTATTGGTGCCCAAAATCGAGACTTGAAGTCTCGGAGAACTTCAATGTGTGCGAATCTTGATCGGGGGCAATTTTGCCATGATTATGCATGATGAGCTGGAAGCCACACCCCCCAAATCCCCAACCCGCCTTGCCCGCATGGAAGCCACTCTTAGCACTGCAAGTCTCTGCAGGTGTTCGATGCAGACAAGGGCGGAGGAGTGCTGTCACAGCTGTGAATGGCTGCGGTTTCTAGCTTGACCTCGCCGAAGACCCAAGGTCTCCACATCCTAAAAAGCTAGCTTGGGGCGTCAAACAACTGCCACTCGTTACCGGCTCCCATCGAGCATCTGTACCGTTTCGTCGTGTTCCCATAATCCCAGCTTCAATTATGTAGGTAGTTGTCGCGATTCATCCCTAGTTGCCGGGCCACCCTCGATTCAACTTCGGAGGGCATAAACCATCCCTTCCGTGGGACATGGGACGACTTCGGCCCTCGTTTCCCGCTGGCTCTCGGGGGTTAATAAATGTGCTTACAAAAGGGAGGCCGGTCTAGGGAATTCCTAAAGTACGTATGGAACACTCGAGACGATCCCTTCCCACCCTCCGCTAATGTACCTACTTTTACCTACCGGAGGTACCCTCCCGGTGCGAACGCCTTCCATTTGCAGGGAGACAATTAAATCGATCGCGACAGTCGCAAACATATTGCCTTGCCTCGCCCTCGTCGACCATCCTGGCCACCCACCACGCAGACTCACGCCCGAGTTTTAGCCCGGTGTCGGGCAAACGTGGTTCATGGCTTGTGACCACATTTACGACCACATTTACGACCACGCTCTCGTTTGCCACGTTGTTCCACCTGGTGTGACTGGGCGTGGCTCAGCTTGCTTGTACGCAGTATCCGTGGACAGCTTTGTGCGATGCCTTCTAGGAAGACGATTGGGTAACTGGCAGTAGTCCGGATCTTCTTTCAGCACCGTAGGCGGCGTGGAGGACCCGAGAGGTAATCCACGTTTGCCAACTTGTCCAGCTTGTTTGACACACCCTCGACCGGGACGGAAGCAACCAGAACGAACCCACGCAGGAATACGGACAGGTATAACAAGTGCCTTGTGATACACCTTCAGTGCTGGGCTAAACTGTCATCGGCCAGTGCATGCTCAGCTTCTGGCCCCGTCGTTGGTGTTCTATGTTGTTCTTTTTCTCTCTCCTTTATGGCCAACAAGCTCCTTGTCGCGTTATGCTTCAAAACGGGATTACCCCTGTTCTGTCAAACATCCATGACACGATGCTTCTTCAAGCATTAAGGCGTCCAAGACATCCAATACATCTTGCCGTATGGTGCAGAGAAAAATAGAATATGCAACTGTCTGTTCTCCTTTTCATTTCTCTAGAGGCGCGATGCACGGATCTCCCGCCGCTCGAAACCAGGCACGCACGGCAAGCACGAAGTGGTCATGGTGGGGATGTAAATCTCACTTCATCTAGGATTTCCCACGCTGGTTAGAAAAGAAATGACGTGACGTGAACCCTCCCTCCATACATTTGGCTCTGGGATATTAAGTTCTTCTTCTTCTTCTTCACCATCACCGAATCGGCAAGATAGTAAAGCAGAGTACTCCGCAGAGGGAGCCGAAAATGTACTCCGTCCGAGTATGTAGACAGACAAGTGCGACAAGGCAGGCCTGACGGATAATGGTAGATATAGTTGACAGCTTCCAACTGGGCGATCATCTCCTCCGACTGAAACCTGCGATGTGGCTGAGTCTGGAGGTGGCGTATAACGCCAAGAGGGCCAACTCACCTAACTGCCAACACATTCCCTTTGATTGGCAGTCGTCGACGGGATCGACGGGTTACGAGTCTCCCGATGGTGCTTATCAGCTTTTAATAGTAACTGCCAACCAAGCTCACCGACAAGAGCAGCGAACTGGTAAGACCTAGCAAGACTGGTTAACTGGCCATGTAGGAGGAGAATCTCTTGGGCGTAGCCATCCAAAGTACAGCCTTGGCCGCTTCGACGGGAGATTCTCAACCATCACAGCAGCAAAGCAGGGAGAATTCACTCAGTCCCGTACTGTCACCACTGGCTAACGTGCTCACCTCACAAGAGTAGAAAAGTGCCGCCATTGCGGACGGATGATCGCCAGTAGTGATGCGCCGCCGGGCCGCCGCAGAGGCACTGCGACCTGCTGACCCGGCTTTTCAAGGACACCTTGGTGGTCACACCGAAGACGGCTCAAGTGAGATCTGAGGTGCGGCTGTTTGAAATCGGGGCATGAGTTTCGCTGGTGGCCTCATTCTTCTCTACCGCATCCTCCTTTATGCTCCCAAACGTGGAAAAACTCGTGCTCAGGAGTTTCTCTCTCATTACAGGGACAGTAGAGGCCATAGTGTGAACCATGAATGTCGAGCATTTGGGGCGATAATTGAGTGAAGAAGTCTGGACTGAGGCCAGTTCGTATCGTGTGCAAGGGCTGTCCTAAGGATACGGAATTTGTCCAAGTGCCTTCGGACAACCCTCCGAAGTTCGCCGTGGTGCTGCGTAGATATGTACGAACAATTCTGGCAGGGGGCGCAAATAACGATAGCATCTCCTAGAACCAAGCGCGTAGGTGGTATCAAATATCCATCCCACTCTATTAAGGCTGAGATGGGTGCTCAACTATTGTGCTACTGCCACTATGTATGTAAATCAAAGGCCCGGTCGCTCCTAGTCTCAGTATTCACAATGTTGCGATTTGCCGAAAGGGTCTTTTGGGGGTCCTTGGGGTTTCTTAGGGCGATGTGCAGGCAGTAGGTATGCATCCCATCCCACATCTCACGATCCGCGCCAGTTGGTGTGCTCTGTGCCTGGCGCGAGCCACATCGGGTCCATTAAAGGGGGCTATTGCGTCATATGGTACGTGGCGCGGAGCCGGGCTGCCCGGCACATCCATGTGAACCCGCCATCGTGGGGGCCGCAGTTGAACGTCCGTCGTCCGATGTGTCGAGCTGAACGACGAGGCTTCCCGCCGTTTGATTACCTAGATACCCATGGGATTCTAGACGAGACATAGGAGAAGCAATCGAGGCGTGCTGTCATGAAGCAACGTAGTAGTACAGAAATTGTAACAAGAGACCGAAGAGCAGAACCTGACTGACAATCAGGAGGGAAATAAATAAGGATCAGCCTCTGGGCCTCTCGCCCGTGGAGATGAGATGAGCTATTCAAGAGCAGGAAAGCAGTGGCAGAGAGTCGTAGACAGTCCCAAGTTTGACCATATGGATTGAGTGGGAGCCAAGCGCTGAGGGTCTCGAGGTCGCAGACTGGGATAAAAGTGTCCATGTGAGGACTGGTGTCGGTTCAGGCTGCATCCTCGGCGAGAAAACTTGACTCGCAACCGCGAATACCCACAGCGAAACCCATTCACACTGTCTGCTGCCAGCCCAATTATTGAGCCAGTTGACGCACCATTGCCCACTCCCGATGACCCCAAATGCCCATCCAGCTTTTCGGAACCTAGATGTACCTTCTACCTGACAAGCCTGACATTGGAAGCCTGACTTTTTACCCTGCAGCAGGTCATCCAGGCTGTAGGATCGAGCGCCGAAGCTTTCGGGCTTGTCGTGCGTGTCTCCAATCAAGCAGGCCGCGCCCAGCATTGCATGTAGCGATTCTCTCCTCCGGCCTAGTCTACTCCTTAGAATTCAACCTTTTGAAGTATATTTCTTACTTCGTCTCTTGTTTCTGTTTCCCCGCCTCCCCTTGTTTTCTACACTCAATTGCAGAAGGGCGCTGCTGCTTCACAGCCCCAGATTGCCCAACATTTCCTTCTCAAGGTCAAATCGCCTCCCCTCCAACATTCCCCTTCGAACCCTGCCGGGGCACCACTCGACAGCAACAGGCGAGCAATCGACGTCATTGCTAAATGAAGACTCCGACAACCGCCACCACAGCCTCTGGTCGCAGCGCTCCGACCGGCGTCCAAGAACCCCATCCCCTCCGGGGTACGAATCATCCGGCTCCGAGTCCTGGACGGATACGGGAGACATCGCCGAGCAGCTGAACGCCGAGGATCCGCTCCGTGATCGGCTGAACGAGACGCTAGATGCCGAGGTCCTCGCCGGTATTCTGAAGAGGCGCCCACAGCCTCGTCAACAGCAGCAGTTGTTGCACCAGCAACACCCTAAGAAACAGCGCAAGCACGTCCGCTACAAGTCCGCGTCTGCGTCGTCCGACTCGTCCGGCGACCGCTCCCGCTCTCGTCACCGCGGTGGGGTCGTTAATAAGGAGTTCGAGATCGATATCCCCGACCACGTCACTACCCCTCGCCCCTCCTGGCCCGAACGCCTCATCGCACGCATCATGTCGGGCGGCGGCTCTCAAGGCGCTATTCATGGCCTCACCGGCAAACCCTTGATGTTCGTTCGATACCATGACATAACCCCATCCATTTTTGGGTTGCCGGTTGCCGGTTGCCGTCTGTCCTATGCCGGGAGCCTCCAAGCTGACCAACCTTTGAAGCTATTTCACCAGTGTGTTCGTCTCACTGGGGGTGTTCCTCTTTGGATATGATCAAGGTGTCATGTCGGGCATCATAACGTAAGAATCACCGCCGCACCTCCCCATTGCTGCAGTGTTGTCGAGTTCGCCCAGATTCACACAGGCCTCACGGCTGACCGACCTGACCTCCCCCATTGCTCCTTCCCCCAACCCAGTGGCCCCTTCTTCATAGTCTACTTCAACCACCCCACCAACGCCCAGGTGGGGACCATGGTAGCAATCCTCGAGATCGGCGCCTTCATCTCGAGCTTGATGGTCGGGCGGGTCGGGGACATCATCGGCCGCCGGCGTACGATCCTGTACGGGTCCATGATCTTCTTGGTGGGCGGGGCGCTCCAGACGGCCGCGACCAGCATGGCCATGATGATGCTGGGCCGCATCGTCGCCGGGTTCGGCGTGGGCATGCTGTCCACCATTGTGCCGGTGTACCAGTCCGAGATCTCGCCGCCGCACAACAGGGGGAGGCTCGCCTGCATCGAGTTCTCGGGCAACATCATCGGGTACGCGACCTCGGTGTGGGTCGACTACTTCTGCGGCTTCATTCAGAGTAATACCTCGTGGAGGCTGCCGCTTCTGATGCAGTGCATCATGGGCGCGCTGCTCGGGCTGGGGAGCCTGATCATTGTCGAGTCTCCAAGGTATGTAAACCTACTACATATATATATGAGTTGCTCTCTCTCTCTCTCTTCATCCCTCCCCTTGATGTTTTCAACTTACCACTCGGCTGCTAAACGGAGACATGACGACTCAGATGGCTCCTCGACAACGATCACGACGAGGAGGGGATCATTGTCATCGCCAACCTATACGGAGGCGGGGACATCCACGACCCCAAGGCGCGGGAGGAGTTTCGCGAGATCAAGATGGACGTGCTCCTCCAGCGGCAGGAAGGAGAGCGCTCGTACGCGGAAATGTTCAGGCGGTACCGCACGCGGGTTCTCATCGCCATGTCGGCCCAGGCTCTGGCCCAACTCAACGGCATCAACGTCATATCATACTATGCGCCCTACGTGTTTGAGCAGGCCGGGTGGGTGGGCCACACTGCCGTGCTGATGACGGGGATCAACGGCATCACGTACCTCCTCTCGACCATCCCACCCTGGTACATCGTCGACTCGTGGGGTCGGCGGCCCATACTGCTGAGTGGGGCCATCGCCATGGCCATCTCGCTGTCGCTGATCTCGTACTTCATGTACCTCGACATCTCGTCCACCCCGACGCTTGTCGTGGTGTTCGTCATGATCTACAACGCGGCCTTCGGGTACTCGTGGGGGCCCATCCCCTGGCTATACCCGCCCGAGATCCTGCCGCTGAGCATCCGCTCCAAGGGCGCCAGCCTGTCGACGGCCACGAACTGGGCCTTCAACTGGCTGGTCGGCGAGATGACTCCCATTCTGCAGGAGTGGATTACGTGGCGTCTCTATCTGGTTCATGCCTTCTTCTGCGCGTCAAGTTTCGTCATTGGTGGGTTTCTCCCCTTCGCCGTTTCTCAGCCACCTCGCCACCGCACCACAGACCTGTGTGCGCAGCCTATGTGTTGACAACAATCATCCTTTTCAGTTTACTTCATTTACCCGGAGACGTGCGGCGTCCGGCTCGAGGACATGGGCTCCCTCTTCGGCGACGCCAGCACAATGATCGGCACGCCCGTCGCCGGCGGCGGCACCCCCGCGATGCGGGCCGAGGCCGGACTGGCGGGGGCCCGTCCCGGCTCCCCCATCCCGCCGCTCGACATCCGCGAGGCCCGGGGCCGGACCGGCTTCGGCACCTCGAGCGCCATCCCGGGCCTCCCCATCGATCCTCCGGACGAGGTCGGCAACGGCAAGCACCGGGATGGGCAGCCGAGGGCCGGTGGCGGGATCGGGGGCTGGCTCTCCCGACTCATGGGGCGCGGGAAGCCCGAGTCCGGGTCGAGCGGCGGACGCTATGAGCCGCTCGGCCAGGCCGAGGACCAGACATGAGACCCTTCCGCGAGACACAATCTACGAGGCACAAACCACACAAACGTATGGTTGGCGCGGTTTGACATGCGGTAACGGGGAGGGGGTGGTATGCTAGTTTACACACCCTACCCTCTCAACTGGGCGATCTTAGAAAAGGTATCTCTTGCATTATAGAATCGGCGCTGTAGTCGCCAGCGGCTTTCGTTTGTACTCACGCCCCAGTGGTTCTGCGGTGTCTTTGTTTTGCATAGAAGGCGGGATGGTCTCCTGTGCACTTCTCCAACAGGAGGGTGGCAAGTCGAGAAGGAATCTGGGGAATCTTCAGCGGCTCTGTAGGTAGAATGTTCCATGCCCTTCCCCTCCTCATGTGAAATGGGATATGGTCATTTTGGTTACTTCAGAAGGCTGGGTCTTTGGTTATCCAATGGGGTGATGTCCCGGAAGAAGTTACTCTTGCATTTGTTGAGGTTTGTGATCCACAAACTCTATCATACCTCTCTATACGTACGCAGGGTTGGGTATCCCGTGAACTTGAAACGGGTAGGTAGATCTCAGGAGGCGGGCAGCAATGTAAAGGCTTTTAGGGGAGTTAAGGCAGTTACGTCAGAGTAGGGTCAATAGGTCATATATTGGAAAGGAGGCTATCTAGGTTTTCTGCAGCGGTGTACCACCTAGATAAATTAGTAGTAACCCCCTAAAACAAGCAGGTGGTGACTACCGATAGGCAGTATTACCTTATCGGTGTCGTAGTGTGGTTCACCCCTCCTGCCCTGCCCTCGGTGGTGACTAGGCACCTACCCAGGCAGGCACCCAAAGGCATGCATTCCCCATGGGTGTCATGACAAGCAGGCATAATACACTTTCATCATATGATTCACCTTGAGATTATGAATGGTAGGTTCTTCCTTGTATATATAAACGAGAGGTCCATCTGAATGAACACTAAGCGCCATTGGTCTTGTACGCTAACCTATGAGCCAAGTCCGCCGCGCAAATACGACATCTTGGTTCTAATTCGCCCCTCGAACTTCGTTGCATTCCATACAAATACACTCTCGATACTGCACCAGGAAGAAGCTCGCCACCTCCGCCATGGACAACAACTCCATCCTCGCTCCACTGGATACGGAATCCCTCAAGGCTCGGGGCCTCCTCCACCCAGGGCCGAGGCCAGGATCCCAGCGGCTCCATAAGTGCTGCATACTCAGCAATGTAGAATTCAATGGCCGGCCCCTGACCGTCCCCATAGACTCCCCGGAGGCTGAGGAGGTCTTCTCCGTCATCCCGGTGGGGATGATGTCTACGGAGGCCATCATCTACTCTGGCTTCACCAAGCAGAAGGCGAGCGACATCTGGACCGGGTGGATTGGCGGCTCCACCTCCGGCGAAGAAGTTGGGAAGGAGGCCCAGGCGCGGTTCCTGGAGCTCATGCTCACAGGGGTCCGATACCATCCGCTTGACTGCTGGGGGGACGACGATGCACAATGGAGGGGATGCATGGACTCGATGGGCCTGAACGACGAGGTCCAAGACTCGATAATGGATCCCGTGTTGAAAGATCTCCGGCTGTGCGGGTCTTGTGTCTACTGGGTCGAGGATACAGTCGAGATGCGCTACCGCTGCCTGGAACCGATCCAGCGGGAATCTCATCGGAGGGAAGAAAGGCTTCGAGCTGCGCGGGGCCTTGGCCCTCGGCAGCTAGGGTATCATGGGGGAGAAGGCTTTCACACAGGAAGAGGCTCTTGAGATAGATAGGGATGCCTCTTGATGGCATGTCGATAGCTTTGCAAAGTCGGATCGGGTTCCACTTTGCATGGGTCCTCGAGCTGGACTCTCTAAGAGGCATGGTCTTGATCACGTGCACACTACTTTTTCATCCGGTTCTCTCACGTGACTTCCAGTGTGTTATGAGAACTCGCTTCACTTGAGACCAAACAACCTACAACGACGTACTTTGTATTGAGAAACCAACGCCTAAAAAGCGAGCTCCCCATTCTCCCAATGTTTCTCTTCGTTACATGCCACTCGTCAAACTGACCCAAAAAAAAGGGGAAGATGTCAAAGGCCGAGATAATCACAGCCTACCGGAACCTCTTCCGGGCAGGGCTCCACGCAGTGCAGTACGCCAAACCGGCCCGGTTCGTGCTCCGAGACCAACTCCGGAACGCCTTCCGGGGCGAAATCAGCCGGAAAGACTCGGCCGCCGCCGCCGCCGCCTTCGACCCGGAGGCCATCCGACGGACGGTCCGCTTCCTGAGGGCCGCGGGCAGGGAGCGGGGGCTGGAGCACCGCGTGCTGAGGAATCTGCTCCGGACTGCCTACCACAGGACAGAGGGCAAGAAGACCTACAAGGAGGTGCTCTCAACGACGAAGAAGCAGCCGTGAGTTTTGCAGACCAGCGGCAACTGCTTGGTCGTCTCTTTTTTTTCTCTTCTTCTTTTTGTTGCCTTCCTTGCTTTCTTCTTTTTTCTTGTCTGTCTGCCTCGTTTGGCTAACCGAATCTAATTTTTAAATTTAATTGGATTCTATGCAGCGATCACATCCAGCAGACAGCCTTTGCTCACTACGACCGAACCGTTGAGATGCTCAACAAGACCATGGGGTTGTGTCTGAGGTGACATCTTTTGTTCCCGCCGAGTTCGGTGGGCGGTCAAGCGCACCAGGGGGTGAACCCCCACGGTCAGCCGGAATGGTGCTCGTCCCCTGAGGCTCAGTCTCCCCAGCCGTGCCTTCCAGCCTCGTGCTGACGCCTCAATGAAGAACAGGCTTGCGGCAAAAGCTCAGATCGAGGATTATTAATGTGTTTCAAAGGCGCCTACTACGTACCACTTGCGGTCCTTGGCACATCGTGGAAGAAGGAATGCCATTGAGGAGAGGGCATCCCCGCTTCGGATTCACTGGACGGGATTGATTGGAAACAATTGTATTATAGATGCTCTCGCCGAGGGACTACTAGTTCAAAAGTACCACACCTACAGTACTTGTAAACCGCCTTGATATGGTGGGATTGACTGGGACTTAGCGGAGAGCGAAGGCGAACAGCAGGTTGTGATCAACAAGAAGACGAAAGCAGCCATTATTAAATTGTTAATGCAACGTTCTTAACTCGGGGGGACTGGGCCCGTTACAACTGTGTTTTCCAGCTTCCTTTGCCCCTATCCTCCATTTACAGCTGGATCTGCGAATCCGTTCGTCAGGGATATTTGAAAACGGCAAGAGACGGGCGAAGCGCTGGCCTCACCCTACATGCTCTCTGACATACTCCTTTCCAAGTGGGGGTTGTGGTAGTGATGGTGGGGGGGCTCTTCGTCACTGTACAGATTTATAGCCCAGTCACAGCTGTAGGTACAGTAGCGAGCCGTAGAAAACCCCCGGGTGATAGGCTTGGATGTGCAGATATATTGGCTTCGCTCTCTTGGCGCAGACTCACAAGATGAAGCGGTGTCGAGGAATTGAGGAATTCCCTGGCAGACAGGCATACAGTGTTCAAATCTTGCCATCGATAGGGGAAAAGAGCATCGGAAGAGCGGTGTTTTATCTGCCACAGAACTGGCGATCGTCATCCGCTGAAGTGCAGGATACGACGTCTGCACGTTTCCGCATGGGGCCATCGCACCCAGACGCGCAGTTTGGATCACCATCTTGACGGAAACCTAGGGTACGTACATGCCTGCCTCAATCCGTGAGCTGCTCATCGCTGATAACAATCCAGCAGTCCATGCTGCTCCCCGAGTCAGGTTGCCGCATGTCTGGCGCACAATCCCGCTGCTGAACGAAAGGTCTCCATTAGAGGGAGAGAAACACGGGAGAATTGAGGTTGCCTACCTGTAGGTCTTTATGAAGTGTTACGGTGCTTTACCCGCAGGTCTTGGCGCGTGGAAAGCTTGACCCGCCCAAAGGCGACAGCTATGATCTAACGAATCTCGCAGCTCGGACGGATTGGAGCTTAGGTACCCCGCCCGGGAGGGACCCGCCAAAGTGCCGCGGCACAGTGGGATCATGGATGGGGGCTGGATGTCTCTCCTCGTACGAGCTACCTCTTAGCAGAACGATTGTCGATCAAGGGGCAGCGCCTGCATTGTCGCGACAGAGAATTGATGGTGTAGCTGCTAAATAAACTTAACTAGATCCCTTTTCTAATCAGGATGAGATTTCATCTTGCTTGTCGAGATCGCGTCTCTCAGTTTTCTTCCAGTCTTTCTCTTCCAAACTCTTAGGCGGAGGTACATGACCAGTACAGTGGTTTAGTCTTTAATACACTGTGCTTATGGGTATCTGGACCCACCCCTTCACAACCTCTAACCTCTTTGTGCTATGGAGTGGCTTGAACCCCGCAGTCGTTGAAGGCCTGAATGACCAATTGCCTGCAGCTCAACAGCACCTCGTGGGCAACATCCAAACGGAATCTGGGAATTACAAGGTACCACATTCAGCTTTCTGTTTAGGTGCCCAGCTCTTGCCACGATAAGCTTTTATTCTCCATTCACATTTCCTACTTCGCCCCAGCGACCCTTCATTCACGCAGCAAGACCACTTCCGTCCTACCCTGGGTATTACAGCCTGTTAATGTAGCGACACCATTTCTTGTACTCTATCGTTCAAAGGACCCCTCCTTCTCGAAGTCGTTGCCTTCCTAGGTGAACCGCTAATACCTACCTATCTAGCCACCGAGTCCTTGGGTCGTTGGCATAGTCCGTACGAACAGAGTAGCTCTCGCTCGCCACGCGGGGGGGGAGATACTAGACTCAGCACCACCTCCACAAGCTTGGGCATACCCCGCACAAGGACATCATAATTACCTGACATTGCCGGAATCTTTTTCGCCCAATCTTTGAACGGATTCCCTTATCTTCTTCCTACCTACTCGTACAAACCACACCCTCATTGAACCCCAACCAAAAATATCCCTAGATATCTCGGGCGGGTTCTGAATGGACTTGGATCCGGCACCAGGCCTTACCGCGATCGCGCTGAGGACTTTGGTCTCGAGCCCCCTCGAGACCACTGTCTAGAGGCGGCAGCAGCTCCCCAACGTCCGACTGCCGGCCGTTTGCCGGGGTCCTTCCTTCCCCGAATCGACCCCGCTAGCACTTCCGTTGCAAGGCCGCTGAAGCATGTCCGTCGCCGAGATCCGACATCATCGAGACCGCCACGACTTCCAAGATGGTCACCACCTACAAACATCAAACGTGACGATGCCTTCAACCGGCAGCGGCGGCAGCGGCAGCGGCAGCAGCAGCAATAACAACAGTAGTAGCAACAGCAGCAGGGACAGGGATAGGTGGGGCGGCAACAACAACGAAAATGGGGAGGGTGGTACGAAGCATGGGAAGCCGGAACCGCCCAAGCGGTTCGTGAAGAGGTATCGCACCGAGGTCTCGGCCAGCCTGGCTAGCGTCCTGTCAACCGTGGCCGCGTTCCCGCTTGATAGCGTCAAGACGCGGATGCAGACATACAGGTACTCGGGTTTTCTGGACTGCGTCCGGCACACGTATCAGACTGAGAAACTTAGGGGCTTCTTCAGAGGTATGGAACTCTCAATGGGACGCCGCGCGAGTGAAAGGAAACAATGGAGGGGTAATTGGGCCGGACCAGCAGCGCCATGGGGCAGCCCCTAGCATTGTCGTCCCCCCACTCACCCGGTACAGCAGCCAGGGGGCGTTGGGCGGATGGATAGACCAGCTAGGGTATGCCATGGGGTCGCGCAGTGTTTGCTAATACTTGCGTTTGGGGATCATGGTATCTGTCAACAGGTGTCACCGCACCGATGGCTAGCGTTACTCTGGTGCGCACCGTCTCATTCTCCATCTACCAGCGGTCCAAGTATGTCTACTCCGACTGGATCAAACGGAAGTTTGGAGTCGACGTCCTCGGCCACGTCAACAAGAAGGGGACGTACCCCAACCTCTGGTCCATAGCGACGTTTGGGGCTGCGGGTGCGACGGCGGGCTCCTGCATCACCTTGATTGCCTGTGAGCTTCCTCCTGGCCACCCTCCGCACCATGTAGAAGATTGCAGGGCCCCTTTTGAGGGGGACAAGCCAAGCTGGGAAGACGATCGCTGCTGACGTTCTGTACCGCAAACCCGACTTCTGATGCCAAAGGCCCGTTCGAGTTGACGAAGCTCAGTGCTCAGGTTTCGGTCCTCCTCTCGGACCGGAAGCACTGCCCGGACTCGAACTGCTACAAGGTGGCGGCCAGCTACCAGAACAAGGGGACGTTGAAGACGCTCGCCAATCTCGTCAAACACCGCGGGTTCACAGGCTTGTACACGGGGTTCCAGTTGCACCTCAGTACGTACCATTGAATGCTTTAGCACCCCTACTCTTCTTTCTCTGTTCTGATCCAACCATGCCTGGGGTCTGGGTTGCTGACTATGTTGATCCACTCCCGTCTATGCTTGACTCTCCGTATCGCAGTGCGTGACACTATTGGCACTGGCATTTACTTCATGACGTACGAGAGCAGCAAACAGCTCCTGACGACGTTCGGCGGGGACCACACGCACTCCAACCCACTGGCCGTGCTGGTTGCTGGCGGGCTGTGTGGGATCGTGTCGTGGGCCATGATCTGTGAGTGCCTATGTTCAACTCTGACACTCTCTTCAATTACCAAGTCTCTGGCTGCTGCTGACTGGCCGCAATCTTTACCCCCCTTCGGGTTTCCCCTTTTTCTTTCCCAACAGACCCGATAGACTCGGCGAAGAGCATCTACCAGCGTAACTCTCTCATGTACTCCAAGGGTCAGAAGGTTCAGCCGGTCAAGATCGAGTTCTTCCAGCGGCACATGTACCGCGGTCTCGGCGTCTCGATGGGGAGGTCATGCGCCGTGAACGCAATCTTCTTCTCGGCGTTTGAGTTCATCAAGAAGAGGGTCAAGAACCTAGATGATCACGAGTGAGAGGCGCCGAGGGCGGAGACCTTTTTCTTCTCTGGGCACCTCCTAAGTCGTCTTGGCTCTTCTTTTCTCCTGGTTCCCCCTTCTTGCAGAACCGGATTTTAAGGTCACCCGCCATCTCTCGCTGGAGCCTTTTATTTCGACAGCTTACTGTTTTGTTTTATTACTTTTATTCTTTCTTTCCGCTCTTGTTTTAGTCTTGTCTTGGACTGGTGTTATGGGAAGTTGACGATCAAGAAAGCTAGATCGGGGAAATTTGTGGTTTCCTTCTCTCATTTCTCTCTCTTTCTTTTCCTTCATCTTGTATAAATTGTGTCACGCAAAGGGGCTGGCTGCATATGAAGGCGGCGTTTATCCATCCTAGCCTACCGACCAAACCCCCTACCACACACAACAAGGCAACACTCGAGAGAAGGGAGGGGTTTTGTGTAAGGAGTCCTTTCCGGTGTTTTTGGAGGCTTTCTCACTTGATTCTATTTCTTTTTCCCAGGGAGGGACTGCCTAGCTAAGGCAGGTTGGCAGGCGCCTTGTGAAGCGCCTTGTGTTAGGATGTGTGTAGGCAGGTGTGCATGGGGAACATGCTGGATTGGTCGGCCAACAGATATACCAGTTGTAGTTGCTACCACGAAATGGGAAACCAGAGCGTACATTCCTACATAAGTATGTAGGACTCTATATAAGCTCGCATGTCGATATGAATATGCATCTATGTGGAAGGTCTGTAAGAAGCTGGCGAATCGCTCAGTGGGGTTATCAGCTAAGGGGGGCAATCGAGGCTTGAGCAAGATCAGTGTCCTGCCCTTGATTGACGGGAAACGATACGAACCTACCTTTCCGGACCTCACACACAGTGTGTTATAATGGTAATGTGTTCCGAATTTGCCAGCATATCACAGTTAGCAGCAGTCTCATTCGTGTTATTATACTTTTCTGGGGATGTGGACGAAGATGAGAATGGAACAGCATTTGGAATTTGGTCAACCACATTGAAGGTCAGTCAAGTAAGTCGAGGTGGGGCTCTTACAAAATCAGTCTCTTTTGCCACAAAATTCTCTTCAACACAAGCTGAAATGAGACAAGCAAGAGAAAACTCTCACACGTAACGCCTTCCCTGAGATTGGGTCTCATTACAGACATCCGATAACAATAACATCGGGAAGTGCCGGGAATATCATGATATCACGCTCGCGGTCAAATTTACGACACGGTGTAGACCGGGACGTCTACCAGATCGTGCGAAAATTGGAGTTGGAAGGCGGGCGGAGTCTGACTGCGAGTTCGGTCTACGATAGCATCAAGAACTCCAACTCAAGTATCGCCCGCCAGAAGAAGCGGCTTCTAGAGGACTCAATAAACCGGGTTTTGATCTACCGCAAGGAGGAGGCCAAGGCTGATGAGGATGCTGGGGACTCGGATGAGGAGTTGGAGCGTCAGCAGGCAGCAGCAGCAGCCGCCGCCGCCGCCGCCGCCGCCTCTAAGGCTGCGAGCCGAGCCGAAAGGGACGGCTTCCTGCTCAACAAGCAGATGACGAAGCACTGGGACTTCGCTGCTGTTACATCGACGAGTGCATCGTCTCCCGCCGCCAACGTGGGGCAGAACGGGGTCGCCTCTGGCGGCGGTGAGGCGCCTGTTGCTGTTGACGAGATGGGGGCGACACCGACGACGAGGCTAGATATCGACAGCAGTGCCAACAACGCGGCCGTTGAGGTTGAACGCCAGCCGAATGGAGAGCCAAAGCTGAAGCGCAAGCGGCGGCACCACCACCACCACAGGACCAGGGAGCCCGACCTCCTCCCCGCCTTGGAACCGCATCAGGGTCTCAGCCTGGACGACATGGCCGGCATCTCGCACATCACGGACCAGCTCTACGACCTCGTCTGGAAGCCGCTGAGGCGGGGAGAGCTCTTCAGGCAGGTGGGCTTCTCCCCGCAGGGGGGCATCCTCCTGCACGGCCCGTCGGGCACGGGCAAGACGTCGCTGGTGCACGCCATGGCGGAGCGGCTGGGGGTGGCCTTCATCCCCATCTCGTCGACGTCGCTGGTGAGCGGGATCTCGGGCGAGTCGGAGAAGAACATACGCGACTTTTTCGAGGAGGCCATCCGGCTGGCGCCCTGCCTGCTCTTCATCGACGAGATCGAGAACATCGCGTGCAGGAAGGACAGCGCGCAGAAGGCCATGGAGGCGCGCATGTCCACCGAGGTGAGCCAGGGGCTGGACAGGATCTGCCGCCTCACGGGCGGGGGCAGGCACGTGGTGGTGGTCGCGGCCACCAACCGGCCCGACGGCATCGAGCCGGCGGTCAGGAGGCGCTTCCAGGAGATCGAGATGTCCATGCCGGACGAGAGAGGCCGCGAAGCCATCCTCCGCACACTGACCAGGTCCGTTCCCATGTCCGGGGACGTCGACTACGCCGCCCTGGCCCGCCTCACCCCCGGCTACGTGGGCGCCGACCTGCAGAAGGCCGTCGAGCTGGCCGTGCACGGCGCCCTGGACGAGGTGCACTCGCGCGAGATGGAGAAGGGCAGACTCGCCATGGCCGAGGAGCTGCGCACCGCCAACAACCCCAAGTGGTTCCTGGCCGGCGCGGTCGAGCCGGACGAAGGCGTGGTGCGGTTGCTGGTCTACGACGAGGAGGGGAACGAGCGGCTGGACGGCGGGATCCGCGTCACGTCGACGCACCTCAGGGCGGCGCTGGCCAGGGTGCAACCCGCGGCGCAGCGCGAGGGGTTCAGCACGATCCCCAACACGACCTGGGCCGAGGTCGGGGCGCTCCAGGCGGTGCGGCGCAAGCTCGAGATGGCCATCGTTCGCCCCATCGAGGAGCCGGAGAAGTTCGCCGCCCTGGGCATCGAGCCGGCGGCGGGGATCCTGCTCTGGGGCCCGCCCGGGTGCGGCAAGACGCTCGTGGCCAAGGCGGTGGCCAACGCGTCCAAGGCCAACTTCATCTCCATCAAGGGGCCCGAGCTGCTCAACAAGTACGTGGGCGAGTCGGAGCACAACGTGCGGCGCCTCTTCTCTCGCGCCAAGGCCTCGAGCCCCTGCATCCTCTTCTTCGACGAGCTCGACGCCCTCGTGCCGACGCGCGACTTCGCCGGCTCCTCGGCCACCTCGCGCGTCGTCAACGCCCTCCTGACCGAGCTCGACGGCGTCGACGGCCGCCAGGGCATCTACGTCATCGGCGCCACCAACCGGCCCGACGCCATCGACGAGGCCATCCGCCGGCCCGGCCGGCTGGGCACCAACATCTACGTCGGCCTGCCCACGCCGGACGACAGGGTCGACATCCTCGGGACCATATACCGGACCACCATCCCCGGCGCCGCCGGCGGCCTCCCCGCCCCCCTCGCGGCCACCATCGAGCGCGTCGCCAGGGACCGCCGCTGCGGGAGGCTCACGGGCGCCGACCTGAGGCAGCTGATGCGCGCCGCCTCCGAAGCCTGCCTGATGCGCACCTCTGGGTCCGGCGAGGCGCCCGTCATCGCCGAGGAGGACTGGGAGGCGGCGCTCGAGGAGGCGAAGCCGAGCGTCAGGGACATAGAGAGGTATCTTGAGTCTGTGGACGAGATGGATGCGAGGTGAGAGAGGGAGGTAGAGCAATATAGGGGAGCCTATGTATCCATTCTATAGATAGATGTGCCCGAAATGGACATTGCGTCGTATCCTGTTACCCTCTTAGTTCGGATACAGTTGAAGTTATGATTTGACTTCCTTCCTCCTTTGCTCAGGAGGCATGGAAATTGTTCCAATTGCCCGAATTCCGGGTCGGGGTATGGCATTCTGACATCAACGAGGAGAGAGGATTGTATTATTGAAGAGGGGAATAAGTGGTTGTTTGTGGTTTTGTTTGGTTTCTTCTATCGATTTTTTTTAGAAGACCAGGAGCAGTCGATGCCCGCCAAACAATAAACAACAAACTCAAAAAAAGAGTCAAAAAGAACTAGGTCTAATCTTCTATGATGGTACAACAGATTTGTACTTTTTCCGCCGCCGCGCCGCCGCCCTAGTCGCCGTCGCTGCCGCCGCCATCGCCATCGCCTGTCTTGGAGGGGAATGTCTAGCAATAGACAGTGGCGGTCTAATGCAAATCCTGCATGTCTAAAAGTAACTAAAAATACATCCAAAAATGCCGTGTACGCCCAATGATTATTTGGTGTTCTCCTTGAGGAAACTGAGTGTAGAAAGAAGAGATGTTAGCGAATCGACACTTTCAAGGGGAAGGGGAGGGGGACCGAATAGGCGAGTTAGACATGACGTACGTAATAAGGTCGTTCCGGTCCTTCTCCTTCTTCAGGCCACCGAAGGCCATCTTGGTGCCGGGGATGTACTTCTTGGGGTTCTCCAGGTAGTCAAACTACAGTAACAGATAGGAAGTGTCAGTTATCTGTCGCCCCATGTTCGCATCCCCTCTTCCCTTGGGAGGAAGAGCGGAACAGGGTGGGGGAAAAGTGGTCAGCCCGTACCAGAGTCGCCTCGTCCCACGTGATGCCCTTCTGCTTGTTGGCATCCGTGTACGCGTAGCCCTCGACGGAGCCGGTCTTGCGACCGAACAGGCCATGCAGCGAAGGGCCAATCTTGTTGCCCGCGCCGGCGTCCAAGGTGTGGCACTGGTCGCACCGGGTCTTGAACAACTTCGCGCCATTCTTAGCGTTGCCTATATAGGGTGTAACCAGTATTGTGGTTAGCAACGGTGTCGTTTCCCTTGCTGTGACTTGACTATGACGTCGCCTTGGTAGTGCTCGAATGCTGGGCATCTGTCTGCCCCGTGTCTGCGGGTGTGGGGAGCTTTCTGCTGCCTGGACTTGAGTCACAAATCTTCCGCTTGCTCGGCCTCTTACTCAGCGCCCCGACCATGGGCGGTGACCGTGAGCGGTGTCAGGAGATTGATCCCAAGGTGGGGAAACAGCATGTCTTCCGGTCGGCTAGCAGCCACCGTCCAGCTCGGCGCGGCCTGGCCGGGGGGGAAAATAGCGCACAGCAGGCCTGTCGGCGCACGCTGTGGTCGGCGCAATGGCTGGTGGCAAAGCTCCATGGCTCCTTTTCGTACGAGCTGCGGTGGAGGCTCAAGGTACTATCCCTCTCTCCCTGGGATGTCTAGGCGCCCCTCGAGGGTGTTGCATAGACTCAATGGCTCCGCGAGTGGCTGACACAGATCATGCGAGCAGACAGGAAGACAGATGTAGCTTCGGCATTCGGATAAAGGGATCATGCTTAACCTACCCTCAGAGAAACCCATTATGCCGATGTGGGAGAAAACGAAAAGAAGGATCCGAGAGTATTAGAATGTGACGGGGTCCTTAAAGAGGCTCCAGGAGCGTCGGATATTACTGTTTTTGGTTCGAATTTCGTCCGTGGACTGAAGAGAGAGAGGGAAAAAAAAAGTTGGCATCGCGAAAACAGGACGCCGGGATTTTTATTCGTACAAATGAGCTCAGAACGACACCTGAGGTCAGGACCCACTCGCCTGCGTCTCCACTAGCCACACTTAAAGACAGGGTGGCGCCCCTGCCGGGCCAATGGGAGCGTGTGAATATGTAAGACCACTGGTTGCCGGGCGAAACCGGAAATCTGGCTGCGTTGGTCCGAGCAAGTTTAATCCGTAGACGCAGGGAAATCGACTGCGTCAGTATGCGGGCATGGTTGCACATGGTTCAGCCATGCCCGTTGGTGTCATCCAGACTGGATCCCTGGAACTCGGGGGGTCACCAGCCACAGCTCAGCTTCGGTTGCGGCGTCTTTGCAGATTCCCAGATAAGCCACCACCGAGGTCCGCCGAACTGTCGGAAGATCCTCAGTTTATTGAGATTTTTTTTATGGTTCATTCCACCGGCCGACAACCGGATAATAACATCAGATGACGCGAGTGCCGCTCAACAGACCCTCGTATTTTCACCTCGCCCGGGCTACCGAGGCTCAATTGAACCAATTGCCTATTCACTACTCCTTAGGAAGGTGAACAAAAGTGCCCAGAAAGAAAAAAAATCATGAGCTACACAACCGCCATCATCCCCCGGTTCCTCCTCCCGCAGCGCGGCCAAATATGGCGCAGGGCAGTGGCCGCGACCGTCATGCCGGGCGGCGGCGGGCCGCTCCCCCAGGCGGCCGTGCTGGTGCGGTTTGCGTCGTCGTCCTCGTCGTCCAAGGGCGCTGCCGCCGCGGGGGCCAACCCGAAGGCCTCCGGGCCGGGCGGCGGCGGCAAGCGCCTGGTGCTGGAGAAGCCGTCGCGCTTCAACCCGCCGTCCCACGGCTCCCGCCTCCCCAGCGGCAAGCAGCGGGACCACGCGCCTAGGCACTACGGCGGCCCCCTCTCGGCGGACGAGGCGCGCACCCAGGCCAAGCGGGAGTACCCGGGCACGATGCCGCCGAGGGACACGTGGACGCACTGGTTCCTGCACACTAAGGCGGTGCACCTCTTCATCACGCTGGTATATCTTTTCCCTCTCTTCTACCTCCTTCGTTTGACCCTCTCCTTTTCCCCCTTCCCGTCGATTCCCCTCTTTGACGGGTTGGATGTTCCGCGTCCGAAAAAGCCACTGACGAGGCCCACCTCCCACCCTTGAAACGAAAACAGGGCACCCTCTCCGGCCTGGCCGTCTTCACCTGGGTCCAGAACTTCCGCAAGACGTCGCCCTTCACCGACATGCTCCCGCCCCTCTCGGACTTCGCCTGGCACCCGGTGTCCAGCGTCCAGACTCTGATCCACGTGCTGCAGCTGACGGGGGAGCACAACTCCGCCCTGGTGGCGGAGAAGCGTGACCGGAAGATCGACGACGTTCTCAAGAGGAGGAGGTTCAGGAAGGCGCACGGCCTGGAGGAGGAGGAGGGCACCATTGCGGGGTGGGTCAAGGCGATGACCTCGGACAAGGAGGCGGAAGGGGAGGGAGAGGGGAAGGCGGAGGAGGCTGCTGCTACTGCTGCTGCTGGGGGTAGTGTGTCCACTGGAGCTGCCATCAAGGCTGCGGCTAAGGATTTGGCTGCTGTGGCGGTGGAGGAGGGAGAGGGCGGGGAGGCGCCGAAGAGGAAGAAGTTCCTGGGTATATTCTAGGGGTGTACTTTTTGTTCCACTCATCTACCTGTTGCAGCGTCCCTCATTTCAGGGTACAGAGAGGCGGCTGGTGTACCACCATCATCATCACCACCGCCATAAAATCTTGGGAGGCATCATTCCCCTCATCCCATCCAATCATCGGCTCTGCCCTCGAGTCACTTTTCTTGTGGGAACCAACGTATTGTTACATTACCCAAATGTCCATCGTATTACCCCAAAGCCAACGCACCACTTCCTCAGCCCAATTCCACCCCTTCTAGCCCGTCCAGCACCTCGTCCGCGATCCCGCTAGGCTCCAGCACCTTCTGTACGATGGCGTTCAGCACACCCAAGGGCGTGCCGCCCCTGGGCGCCTTCCAGACGCCCTCGACAGCCTCCGTCTCTGCAGAGCGGGTCGTAGGTGCCGTCATCTGGGCCGCCAGCGCCTCAGACTGCTGTTTCGTCGTCGCCATGGGCGTCGTGGGCGCCGCCGCCACCGTAGAAGACAAAGAAGAAGTAGAAGAAGGATCCTCCCGTGGCGCGCCGGGCGGTGTCAGTCGCGAGGGCGGGTCGATCATCCTCACCGAGAGGAGGCGGAGGTTCCTGGTCCTCCCGCCCTTGCCCGCGGTGTCCACGTCCATCTTCTCGCCGTCCCCGCCGGTGGCCATCACCGCCGCCTCGGCGACGGAGATGGCGACGGCGACGTCGGCGACGGCCAGCTCCTCCTTGGCCGGGTCGAACATGATGTTGTTGCCCACCGCGGTGACGAGGAGGGTGACGGGCGGCCGTGAGGACGGCGGGCACGACGAGGCCGCGGCGGGGGCACCACGCGGGTACAGGAACGGCGAGGCGTCCCAGTCGTCGTCGAAGAGCGGGTCCTCGTCGCCTTCCGACTTGAGCCTCGGCAGGCGCGTCGCCAGGAGGGCGAGGTGGGTCGTGAGTGATAGTAGGGGGAGCGGGTATGAGAGGGGTGGTGATATCAATATGATCTGCAATTTTTATTGTTTGTTTTTTCTCACGATGTCAGCCTGATGATACTTGGTGACAAACCGCTGGAGGCGACCGGGGTGGCCGCAATAGTTGTAATTGTAGTATCGGTAGTTGCCAGCCGTGGTGGCCAAGGGTTTCGAAATACGTACATCCAGGTACAGCTTCCAGTGAAACCTCTTGTTAATCCACAGCTTCCTGACGAAACCCCCGTCCGCGAGCAGAGCCTCACTGAGCATGGCGGACAAGAACACTGTGTTGGCATCGTCGTCCCTCAAGCCGGGGATCTCGACCGTCATCTCGACCCACTCCGCCTCGCCGGTCCGCTCCTCGTCACCGGCCCTGGAACAGCCATTCCCACCTTTGCCTCCTCCCCCTTCCTCCTCCCCCCGCCTCCGCCGGCGCCCCACAGGAGGACCGGCAACGACGAGGCCCCCCCCACCGGCGCCGCCGCCGGAGCCATAGCGCGGCCTCGTCCTCTCCACCTCGGCCTTGACGCCCGCGATGGCCTCGGTGCCGTCGGCGAAGCAGATGCGCGCGCTGCCGTTGGTGCCCGGCAGGATGCCCGTCTCGGCCGTTAGGGGGCGGAACTGCGTCGGGGAGCGGCCGTCGGGTCGGATTGGCGGGCTGAGCGAGAGGGAGGCGTGGAGGTAGGCTAGCTCCGCTGGGGAGAGGAGGACCTGCTGTGTCGACGCGGACGCCATTTCTCTTGGGGCCGACGACTATTTTCCGGCTCCTTGTTTCGATAGCCCCGGATTGCTTTCGATCATTCACGGGGCGTAAGTGTTCTCTATTTCTTTTCTCCTTCTGCTTCTCCTTCTTCTTTTGTTCGCGTACCCTCTTCGCTTCGCGTGGTCGCGAAAGAAATCAACTGTTCCTGCGAGGCCGTAGAGATTCTTGGTGCGATGTTCAATTGGCTCTGTGAGAGTGGGTCTGGCGGGGCAAGGCTGGCACGGTGTGAATTGCGGCAACTGGGAACAGCAATCACTTGGTTGGCACAATTTCAAAAACATGGAACTCTCGACGGTTCGAGGTACGCTTCGAACCCGCCCCCATCTTTTCTATCATTTACCATCCTGTATGCCATATCACGCGCCAACCGAAAGCCCTCATTTTTGGTACACTGCCTTGCCTGAGAGCTCTCCTAACTTCCATCTGGGCTACCCTCCGAAGCAGCCAGCCTCTCTTCGTGCCTTGCCCTCCCACGAATACAAGCTCGTTTCCTCCCAACTGACGATTTTTATTGAAATTGATGTACCCAGTATGATTTCGTTCGAGTGATTTTTCTTGTCTCGTCATATCTTTGGGGTGCATTATTACAGAAAGTTGCCCTTGCTGTCTAGAACGTTGTTAGCAATTCCAGAACTCTTCTGTGGTAGCACATTGTACTATCAACCACCGAAAGGAGGCGCCAGGTCCGGGTAGGCCAGGTGGAGCCAAGTAGGTGCGGCCCTGCCTTGGTCCCTTTGCTCGTCGGATCTGCTCCCGCCGCTAAATCACTACCGCTCCCCAGGTCTCTTGCCTCCTCTATCGTTCTTGCGGATGCTAGTCGTGCCAACTCCGTGGGGTTCGGAAAGTCTACCGTCCTCATGACCATCAAAAGCTTCTCATTATTGCACCTCAGAAGGCATGGTCTATATGTTTCGGTTAGGGCCATATCATTACCCCCACGGTGTTAGTGCGTATCCGGACCCATTCCTCGGCCGAGCCCATGAGTTTATCCCATGTAAGAGTCCTCACATGCTTCCCATGTGTCAAAGATACGTAAAAAGGGGATAAAAGCTTTCTCTAAGACCCATTTTGGTCTTGGATTGGGTGAGATTCATCCCCGGACAGTTAGAGATCAGATGTATGGCAGATGCTGTATTGCTGTTGCTAAACCTGACTCCTCAGAAACGTTATAACGTAACAGTTACGAGCCTGCTGTCCAGGTATTTCAGAGATTTGAGACACCAATGCTGGTGCCGGCGCTATTGCCGTGCAGAGGCTAGGTATGCCAAGGATGCGTGGAGGGTCTCGGCCCCAGGAGAGACAGGGACAGAGTCTGGTGTTGGAGTGACGTGTACGGGGGTTAGTTCTGAATGACACTAAGCGGGGGCAACTTCGCAGTTGGCATTGAGCACATCCCACGCCCAGAAGTCGGACTCTTGTATCTTTACAAAAACCCTGCGAATGAAACAGATGCTGTGACATTACATCGACAGCGTCTCGAGGGTGGTTGTCGATGGCAGGAACGTGATCACGAACCGTGACATAGACGCCAACGCACTACTATACTTGGCATTTACTCTGCCGCATGCGCTTGACCAACCATTGCCTGTAAAGGAAGATGAGAAGGAAAACAGACACCAGAAAATACTTACCACATCCCACGCTCACCGACGCTCTTCCAAGAAGGGGCGCGGGTGATATCTTGCCTTCTTTAGACACCGAGACGCCAACCCTCTTCAGCCGCACAAACAAGTTCAGCTAGCATCTGATGAGCCGTCCCCGCTACCGCCGCCGCTACCACCACCAACAGCACCACCCCAGTTCCTGCCAGCCAGCCTGCCTGAGATACCCCAGCAGCAAGGAAGATGACAGGCAAAACTAGCCTCGATCTCCACCTCCTTGGCCCACCCGCCCAGGGGGCCCTCGCAGAACGGCAGTCGCCAGTCCAACCTAGGGCCTGGACGCCCTGCGGAAGTCGAGGCACAGCTCGGGAAGGAGGTCGGCCCCACCCAGGGCGGCCACAAGCTCTCCAATCTTGCTCTTGAGTCCGCCAACCTCGGTGAACGTCTGTATTCCCCAAATGGCCAGGTCCGACGTCAAGAATGGCTCCTTCTGGTAGTCAGTCAGGATGGGGATCGAGTCCAGGTTCAGGGACCGGATTTGCTCGAGGGTCAGAATCCCCGGCATATTGCTGGTGAGGAGGAAGTCCGTCTCCTCTTCGCCGTCGTTGTCGTCGCCGTCATCATCGTAGCCGTCACCGTCAGGATTCTCGCCCGTGGGTGGTGTCTCGTCACTGCTCTGCTGCTTATCTGCATCGGGCTGGCCGGTGTCGGCATCATCGGCTTCGGTCTTGCTACCGCTGGCCACGTCCAGTCGATCTTGGGCCAGGCCGTTCTCATCATTGGCGGCGCCACCATCAACTGCACGCGGGGGCGGCGACCTATCAGATGTCGACCCTCCAGAAGAAAACGCCGCATATCCGTTCTCATCGAAAATGCCCATGTCTTCCCTGGCCAGGGGGTGCCACGTCAGAGTGTCAGGGTTGAGGATGTACTGCGGGGCATAGTCCATCTTGTAGCGCATCTTGGTGCAGGTGTGGATGTAGTAGCCCGAGTACCACCAGCGGTAGCCCCCCTCTAGGGCGAGCGCGATTTCCCTCAGCGCCCCCAGCTTGCCGGGGTTGTGGCTGTGGATGGACTCGTGGTACAGGAAGTATACGGCGCTAACGCACTCTGGTAGGAGGTCCAGCACGCCAATCGCCACCAGCACCCCATCCAGGCGGTAGCACTGGTGATATGAGCCCAGCTTGCGCTCCTTCCCGTCCGGGCCCGTCACTGTGGCCCTCTCGATCGGGGAATCACACAAGAACCTGCGGAACCCGGAGCGGCTGATCTTGTACGGGGGCTCCTTGTGGACTATTCGTTGGTAGTTTTCGAACACAGCGTATTTTTCCTCAGTGAACACGTCCGTCTCCAGCGTGACTGTGAAGTTGTGGGCCGGCTCGTGGGCCTTCCCGGATGCCATTGGCAAGTCGGGCAGGTTAGCCCGCTCCGCCTCATGGATACGTTCCACCAAGTCGAAGACGGCCTCGCGCCTCCTGGTCTCCTCTCGTGACCGAGGAGTGAGGCGAGCGGCTGCCGCTGCATACGAATCACCAATGACATACTTGTTGAATCGGTTGATCGCTTGACGCTGGTCCTTGGTGGCTTTGAAGGCGGATGTGTCCAGCCGAAGGGTGTAGTGGGGGCAGCAAGCGCCTTTCTGATTTGGCCGGTACAGAAGCGTACCGGACCGCCTCCAGCAGCGGTCAACAAGGCCCTGGTAGAACCGGGGGGTCAGGGTAGATGTCCCAGCGTAGTAAGAGAAACCTAGAGGAGGGGTGCAGGAACATAATTAGAACTAGCAGAAACCAGTAGAACCAGTAGAACCAGTAGAACCAGTAGAACCAGTAGAACCAGTAGAACCAGTAGAACCAGTAGAACCAGCAGAACCCGTACGTCATCCTCAGAGGGACTAGAGGTAGACATGACAGCCGCCCAAAGTGGGACCGAAAGCATACAGCACATGCAACGTGCTGGGATGCCGAAGAAGGAGGTGCGTCGGAAATTTTATGGGAAGCCCGCAGGTTAGGTGATCAAAGTGTATGGAGGGCATTATCATAGTTGCCATATCTCTTTGAACCCCTGAATATGTCATGTTGCCGGAACTGGGGGGGTGAGCGCGTCTTTGTGCTTGCGTGTATACTGTGCAAGGTGTGCGAGCGTGTGACCTGTGTGCATCTCACTTACGTTTCCGCCGCTGGTTGGATCGTTCATGACCACGACAATAACCACATTCAGACGAGTTTTGGTAGCCTAGCACCGTGATGTCAGCAGGGAGTCCGTAGGGAGTCCGCAGTGAGTCCGCGGTACGCCGTACATGGGGGGTATGATGGGCTGTAGAGGGACGTAGGCGGGTGTTGCAGGGGTAGCTATTTGGATGAACGCTTATTCCCCCCCTCCCCCTCCCCCTTTTTTTCTTTTTCTTTTTTCCTTCTTCTTTGGGCTGCGTTTGCTGCATCACCAGGCGGCTGATACCTAGAAAATGTGCTTAAACGTGGGAGGCACTGCCTCGAAATCCGTAGGGTCATGTATAGCGCCCCCAGGGTACATGCAATAAGGAAACGTAACGACAGGCAAGCCAATTGCTGCAGCAGTGAAACACCCCAGGGTGGGTAAGTCACTCGTCCTACTGTTGGCCATTTGCCAGTGGGACACGGGATATGTAGGCTCTTGTAGGCTGATGTAGGCTGATGCAAACTGCTCCTAGGCAGCAAATGTAAAAAAACGTGTAGAGTGTACAAGTATATAAAGAGGCTGGGCGAAGTAACAGGTACCCATCCACTGTGGGGGTGGAAAGGTTGCGTTGAGTCGGTGGTGAAGGAGCCAAAGTCATCGGTGGTAACAACTGACTGAGATGGAGGGCTGGCCAGTTCACTGTTGGGCTAGCTCAACTATTGGGATGGGGGAGGTAAAGGGTGGGAAGAGAAGAATAGATACGACTGGAGTAAGGGAAGTTGGTAGGTTAGGTTAGGTTAGGCAGGGAATCTGAAAACAAGTCCGATGCAACTAGATTTCCACAATGGCATGGCGGGTCACACGAGGCTGTCGCTCTCTCATTCCCTCTCCACAATCGGCGATCAACAAAACGACGAAACACAGCCAACTGCAGTGTGCTACTCTTGCACGGGCCCAAATGGTTGGGTGAGGTTCGGTGAGGGATTGGTGGTGTAAGGTGGTGCCAGGTAGTACTACCGGAAGAGCTGCTCACCAATTGGAAATATATAAGAGAACGCATTCCCTGCATCGCCAGGGGTCTGCATGATTTGTTCCTCCATCGCTCACTCTAGGTGACTTCCTGCAGCACGGTGCAGTAGGCTGCAGGATGGGGCACCTCTGGGAGTGAGTGGCCTGGTAAGAGCGACTGAGTCGGAGAGCGGCGGGAGTTAGTTGAATGCCCGGGTGGTGGAGAGCGGTGAGCCAGCATTCTGACAGTAGGTAGATATTGAAGTTAGGTAGGTCGGGGCCGTTATGTACCTAAGAGGTTAGGTGGGAAGGAGAGGACTGGTCCTGAGGAAGGAGGAAGTCACGATATGAGTGGATCAACACTGAACATACCCCCTACCTGGTTAGCGGCTTGGGCCAGCACGACAGGTAACCGCCGGCACCTCTGATGCCCTACTAGAGATGTATTCGTGAAAGCCCCCTTTCTACGGTGGGTTGGGTGGACCGAACGGGTTTCGACCTGCTAGGGGTTAATGCCGGGGTGACGGCCACCTGCTTTTGGTTGAGACCAGGCGGTTTGGAGCTCAATGAGATGAACCAGTAAAGGGTTGCGCTGCTGGTGTCCTGTTTAACCGTGAGGAGCTCGGTTGAGCTTCACCGCAAGTAGCGGCAGCGCCGGAAATGTTCCCGGGCTAACAGTGATGAAAACAATGAATACCTCGCTGCCGTCGCTAATGCAAAAAATAATATTAAAAATTAGAGCTCCCTTGATCGGCGTGACCGTTCCAGTTCTCCTCGCTTGTGGGATGATGCTGCTTGACGCTTCTTGTGGTGGGTTCTGGAAGCGGCTGCCCTTCCAGAAGCGGGCTTGTAGTGCACAGGCAGGTAAGCTTGTTAGTTATTTGTGGTATCCATGCTGGCTGCCAAGGCGCAGAGGCTCGGTCCAGAGGGGTCAACCGACGGACAACAGCCACGGTCTCTTGACACTCCCCTTGTGATGAGTGAAGAGAGCCTAGCTCAGCAACCAACCAGTACTTGGAGATTTCCGTCTCACCAGCAGGTATGTGGGTATGCAAACAAGTCGGGAAGCAAAATGGGAAGGCAAGAACTGCTCGAAGGGGCTAGGGAGGGGTCGAAAAAGGCTGACCACGCCGCTGAGCTCAACAGTCGGACTCTCCCGGTAAGTGGCGATACTTTACGTGTTCCGCTTGTCGGTAATATTTGCTGCTGCCTTCAAAACGGCGATTCTGGGTGTCGCAGCCCGAAGAGACAAAGGCTTGGAAGATGAGACGTTTTATTTCACAACCGTTTCTTTCGTATTGCGTCAAGGCTAGATAGTCGAGACCTCCCTCAAGGATGCAAATAACAGATCGCCCTAATAAGGTCTTCACTTCACCCACCAGTCTAGCCGTTATTGGTGAAGAATCACCTGTCCTGCAAGTGCGTCGGCACCGAGCACCAACAGGAGACAGGGGGGAAAGAGGACCAAACCTAACTGACTGTAGTGGTCTTAAAGCCTCTCGGGGTATAAGATGTCACGCTAGGATATAAAAGACTCTTCCAAAGCATCATGTTCTCACCTCGAATACTTACATATCCAGGACCCTCGAAGCAGCACATATAATGAATCATCTTGACTGATTTCGTGATCAGCCTGTTCAAGGTCATGGAGATCAACAGACCCTCCATTGGAGGATGAGTGAGATTTTTGGTCGTGGGGAGAAACCCCCACCATTACATTCTCCTGTCGATAACCCAAAAGAGCCTGTTGCAGCCGACGGTCACCATTGCCCCGCCTCCGAACGTCTGGGGTTGGCCGGGTCAGAAACGAACGAAGACCGGGCAGGCAGGTGCCCAGGATGTCGGATCCTCTCGATTCGACGCGGGATTCGACTGAAAATGGAGGTTGATATGCGACCCGTTCGACAAGGTACTGACATGCAGCAAGACATACATGACACATGGTACATGGGAGAGCTGGGTTTTTTCTGCGGCTTGTTTGAGCTCCATCAATTTAGGGAGTCTTTAAAGTCTGCTAAACGACCTCAACTCTGTAGGTTGTTTTTACCGGGGGGTTGCTGGCCGTCTATTCCAATGGCGCTTATTCCGCCAATTCTTCTTGTGGCGGATGCCACCGCATCAGGCCAAGGCATCTACCGTTGTAGAAGACTTGAAGCTCGACTACAGTCTAGTGTAATTCGAGCACCTCCCGCCGATGCCGTAAAGCCTGTAACCCGCTTTACTACCAAGGACATCTGAAGTCTGCTATTCCTCAAACTGTAGGTTTCTGGTCCTCGCCAACTCTCCCATCAAGGAATGACTCTCACGATACCTACACCCAGGCGACGGTGGCGGGTTCGGGACTCATGATTGGGATAGCTACAAACCCCAACAGACCTGGAGCTAGGTTACCGAAACACTTCAGGGGTAGTAAATGCGTCGACGCACCGCCTTCACAACAAACTCAACATTCTCGGTAGCAAATAGGCAGGTACCTAGGTAGGTAGGATGCCGGAAACGACTCTAGAACAAAATGTATTCGACAGTACTTGTAGACCAAGGGGAGAGAAGGGGAGTACGAGAACACACTTGACTCGCCTCCGAAGTGCAGCATCCTTGCCAAACATTGGCGCCGACCCCACGCTGCTTCGAGAGAGCAGCTCAAGCATCTACAGGGAAGTACTGCGGCTTGGAAGAGAAAGTATCTGATACAATGCGGATTATGTAGTAATAACGGCCAGCAGGAGAACATAAAAGGTATGCTTGTGGAAACGTGAGGCTTGCAGCAGTTAATTCTCCATCATTTTGGGATGTTCTAAGCTGTTTTCATTCCGTGACACCGCCTGTGGCCCCTGAGATTAATGCTATGATTTGATCGTTCAGCATTGCAGCAAAAGTTGGGGCAATTTTTAGCCAAGATCAAGTCGGTCCATCGTCACCAATTTGAATTTAATTTTTTCTTTTTTGGTTTTTTTCCCCTCTCCCCTTTTCCTCGGCTCCAACTTCTGACTTTTTCCTCACCCTTCTCCATCCGTCCACTCTCAGGGCTCTCGTGTGGGAGCAATGATATTCGATTGATGTTCCGTGGGCCAGAGCACCCTTGTCAACCCACACCAACCTTTGACTCTTTGCCCAGGACTAGGACTGAGAGGGGAAGGATGAAATAGGTTTGGATTTGTACCGCTACTTCCTGAGTTTTTCTTTTTTAATTGTTTGCTAGCCAGTCCTTTTTTTCTCCCCACGCAAGGCACACCACGCCCTTAGACAGGCAACCCACACACATCACCATGCTCACGCGCTTTCATCTGTCACCTCACATACTCCCCTCCTCATATCCCGGACATCCCTCCCGTCCATGAGGGAGCTACGAGGGATAGGGTCTTGCAGGGCTAGCTAGGCTTGTCCACCAGGGAGCAAAATGATAAAAAATTGGCCCCCCGGGCCACTGACACATTGTACAGCTACTTGACGCAATTGTCGATTTTTAGTATAAAAGGCAACTCTAAATTTCCTCAGGTCCGGCTCCGCCCCTCCATTTTCCTGTTGTTATGGTACAAGACGAGCTTCGTGCAATAAGTTTGGCTCTCAGCCAGCTCCAGCCAGGAGAGAGACCAAGATCTCGCCGCGGTGACTCCTCTCTTCTCATCGTAATATCGTCCACCCCCGTCGTCCCGTCCTAGTCGTTCCAGGCTTCCAGCTCACCCCAGCTTTTTCCAGCTCTCTAGGCTGCTTCCCCCTTCTACCTTGTACCTCCGTACTTCGTTCCTGCCTCATCTAGCCTCCCCATGCGCTGCCCCCTTCTAGTCTGCGCTCTGGAACAGCAAGTCCGTGTGATACCTATCTACTTCGATCCTCAGCAGCTTTTCTCTTCCTTCAACGAAGTCACTAGTCAGATTCGTCGGTCATTCGGTACCTGGCCTCAGCTCATTTTCGTGAACTGAGTTAGCCCCATTCGCCCCGTTTGGTTTGCTGCCCGGTACCACATCCCTGGTCACCTCGCTGAAAGCCCCTAAGCCTCAACTGTGTCCCGCCCCGACTCAGTGAGGCCCTTTTTTTCGGCTTGGTTTTTTGGCTTCACAAATTTCTTGGCGTCGCCCACAGCCGACTTTTCTCAGGCTTTCCAGCAGAGATACACCTGCGACATTTCTCGCTCTGTCCCCTGGCAGACGTCGTACGGCTTGTGTCTGGTTTACAGGCCACATACCCGGAAGTCCAGTCGCCTTTATTGCTCTGGCGTCGGAGCTTCTTTGAGGCGAACAATAGAGCTGTCGAATTCGTGATTGTGGTCCGCCCTCCACACCACGCTCGCCTTTTTTTCTTGGTTTCACCGGCCCCATCACAGCGGCAGCACCAGTCCAGAGACTCGCTCATCCGGGGATTCTATCACTCGCTCAAATACCAGACAGACCAAGCTCAAAGTACTTTGTGCCCTCCGGTCACAATCAGCATCCTCGTCACTCACGTCTCTCCCCCCTCCCCCGAAGACTTCCCGAACATGCCGCTCACACGCCCTTGAAAGTTGACAGCTGCCCCCGGCTGCCCAGCAACTCCTCTTGTTCTACAACGAACGAGTCCCGGAGTTGCCTCTCGTCTCCTCGTCTTCCTCGCCTCCATTTCCACTCCCTCAAGATTCTTCCGATTCCAGTCCACACTTTCATTTCGTTCCCGAAATCCAAGCCCTTCATCGCGGGGCTCATCGACACTCTCTTCGAGTCAGGTGTTCCATTTTCCCAAGATGGCTTCAGGTAGTGGCACTCGATCCATGCAGTCCCGGACGGGGAGGAGTAAACAGCGTAAGTGCATATTTGGTCTTTCTGCAAGCTGCTGAGGGAGGAGGCACCGCCGGGAGGGAGAGGGGGGTGGGGAGGACCACAGCCGTGTGGGGCTCCATTCAACTGACCTCTAAAACCTTTGAGCGTGGGAACAGGCTATAACTCAAAGGGCGAACGACTGGTCGCCGGGGTCGTCGCGCTATCAGCAGACAAGGAGTATGTCTTGCTCACGCAGTCAACTCGGAGGAAAGGCTGGGTGCTGCCGAAAGGCGGATGGGAGACGGACGAGGAGTGCACAGAGGCCGCCCAGCGCGAGGCCTGGGAGGAAGCCGGCATCGTGGTCACCATCGATTATGACCTGGGCGAGATCAAGGAGACCAGGGCGCCCAAGTCGTCTAAATCCTCGTCGTCCAAGGCCTCGTCCTCCTCGTCCTCTTCTAAGGACAAGAGGGAGAAGGCGGTCTATCACTTCTACGAGGCCACCGTTACCAGTGAGGAGGACGAGTGGCCGGAGAAGGACAAGCGGAAACGCAAGTGGATGACCTTTGTCGACGCTTGGGAGTCTCTAAAGGACCGGCCCGAGCTGCAGGAGGCCCTGAACCGCTCGACGATGAAGCGGCCTCAGTGAAGGTCAACTCATGCCATCGTCTTCTCCCGAGCCCGGCCCTGCGGCTACAGCAAAGCACTCATCGATCCCCGTCCCAGCCCACAAATGAGCCCCTCTCACCTCTTGGAAAGTAACTATAGATTTTGTTGAGAGCCGATCCTGGCCGCATCCCGTCTAGCACCTCATTTGGCACAACGTTTGGCGTCCTCGCTTCTCCTATTCCGGCCCCATCGAGACTGATCGACTTAGAAAACAGCAACGGAAGTCAAATATAGGCCAGAAGCACATGCCCAGCTTTTATAGACCAGATCCCATCACTTTGCGTCATCTGGCACCTTCCTTAACGCCCGTCATCATATCATAATGCATACTTGTTTTTCTTTTGCCTGCACCACTAGAAGGATAACCTGACGTCTTCCCAAACCCCTAAAACCCCTTTCCTCTGTTGGATCCATATCCATTGTTCTCGTTCTGCTTTTCGCGGGTTTTAATACGAACATGCATGCATCGTGGCCTTTTTGCCGGAGTTGCGGGCTGAATATGACATATAGAGAGGGACACGGAGATCAACCGAACGGAAAGAGCGGAGAGGGGCAGAGAGAGGGAGAGGAAGGACCGGGAAAAAAAGTATATGGCGGCAGGCGTGTCTAATGGGTTGGCACGTGTTCCTCTGCTTTGGGTGTGGCATCTCTCTCAATGGGTGGCCACAAGAGCTTGAGGGCCGTTCTTGCTCTCGTATGTCCTTTTTGGCGTGAAATCAGAGAGGCCATCATCCTCCGTGATGCCCCGCCAAGGATGGCATATTTGTCCCGAAGCCTCCTAGCTTGCACTGAGCCAAGACAAAAAGATGGACCGGATATCTCCAAGATCTTTGTATTGGCCCCTGACATAATATGTCTTGGACGGAGGGCCGCTTGGTATGGGCTACCTGGGTCAAATAGATCTAGAAGAACGTGGATATGGCAGTCGTTAGAATCGTTTGGGGTTTCTCTGCATGTGTCAGAATGAGACCTAGAGCCACCTCGTATGCGACTGGGACCATCATATGCCGAGCGGTCAGGTAAGGATACAAAAATGGGCTTCGATGCCAACTGGCAAAAGTCGGATTCTTCGGGCACCCAATTTTTCAACGTGAAGCCTCGGGCACAAAGTGCGTGCTACCGGTATCCTTGAATCGCATCACATTTTCCCACCTCAGCTACATTCTCACGTCTTGGACACCATATAAACCGTCCACGGCTAAACACGCAGAAGACAAGATTGACTAGAGGCCGCCACGTATCTTCTGCAACTGGCTTATGAAGCCGTAGCCCGCGTAGGCCCCTCTACTGCTCTCGGCCGCCTCACCAGCACCAGCCCCTTCGCTGGGGGGAGCCGAAGAGCCAGCGAGTCCGCCGCCGCCGCCGCCGCCACCGCCAGCCTGCAGGCCGACCCTCCGGCCGGCGGCGTCGGCGTCGGCCCTGACCTGCGCCTCAACCTCCCTGAGCAGCTCCCTGTGGCGGTCCTCGACCATCCTGGCGAGACCGTCCACGAACCGGGCCCTCCCCTTCTCCTCGGCCGTGCCCTTCCACACCCTGCAGAGGTCCCTGAGCTCCTCGACGCGGCGGGCGGCAGCCTCGACCCCCCTATACACGGCCTCGTCGTCGTCGTCGTTCCCTTCCCCCGGCAGGGCGGCCAGCAGGGCGGCAACCTCCTCGCGTAGCCTCCGGAGCACCTGCTGGCCCTTCTCCTCGACGCTCGCGCTGTCGGGCCCGCCGGGCTCTGGGGCTGAGACGGAGAGGAACGAGGACGAAACGGACACCTCAGAGGGGGGGAAGACGAACTCCATCGCCTGGCCAAAGGTCTTTATCACGGACTCGAGGCGGGAGCGGACGATCGTCAGAGTGCGCAGCTGGGTTATGTAGGCGGGCTGGGCTGGGGCTTCCTTGTGCAAGGCCGGGGTTTCCGTCTGGGCTGGTTGGGGGTCTAGTCCCGACCCTGCCGCCGCTGGTGGCGATGATGACGACACGGGAGGCGCGTCACCAGCGGCGGACGACGAGTGCTGCGCGTCCTCCACGGCAGCGCTCAGCGCCGCGGCCGCCCTCGACTGCTGCTGCGGCGGCTGGAGCTGCACGCCGCCGGCCTCGGCGTCGACGCCGCCGGGGACGAACATGGCGACGTCGTCCCTCAGGCCCTCGGTCAGGGCCTCGGCCAGGCCGATGGCCTCCCCGCGCAGCAGCTCGACCTCGTAGGCGAGCCGGCTGCCGGACCGGAGGATCTCGTCCGTCAGCTGGGTGAGGACGGCGCCGAGCCGGGCAGCGTGGGCGCTCAGGGCCGAGGCGGAGGCCTGGGCCCGCGCCGAGAGCTCCGTGAGTGGGACCGCGCCTCCGCCGGCAGCAGCGGCAGCCGAGGGCGGGGCTGCCGAGGTCGAGCGGAGGGACGCGGACGAGCCCGGCACGCTCTGGAGCGGGGGCAGGACCGAGTTCAGGTACGCCACCGGGTCGAAGCCGGGGTCTAGGAAGTCCTGCAGGAAAGGGTCCGCCACGTGGGGGCTGTTTGGCTGGATGAGGGACGCCTGCTTGACGGACTGCTGCTGCTGGCGGGTGTGGTAGGGGAGGGTTGCGGTGCTGTTCCCCCGCCGCCTTGATGATTTTGAGTCCCAGGCCATATTTTGGATTGGTCACTGAAAGCCGACTCAATCACGCCGTGTGAGAGATGCCGGATCAGTATGGACGGTATACACTACGAGATGATGTACATGCATACCTAGCCCTGTTCTTTGGTGGGGCAAATGGTCCACCAGGACTCGAGTTATCGATAAGCCATCCCTGGAGCCGTACAATTAGCGTCCCCATCACTAATGTTCCTCTAGTCTAGCTGTCATGTTTCAGCCTCACACTCTATTCCCTCATCTCGACCTGTCTAGATGAGTCTTCGAATGGTACAGACTACGGCTAGGTTAGTAGGTACCAATTTACCTTGAGTAATGGCAAGTAGGTTGTAGGTTGGGTAAGGCCTCGATCTCTGCATTCTTCTGGCTTTCTAGTGACTACATACCTATCTCTCCGTACATGCTGCCTCCTGAGAGTGCAAACCAAAAAAAACCTCCACCCAGCAAGGGCTAGGTCGGGCATGGGATGGATTCATTCGTCGTTGCTTGGACGTAAATGTCGGATCCAGATGCAGCTGTCCTCCTGTGGGGCTGATCACAGCAGGAAATATTGCCAAAAGCCTTGTCGGGTGTTCTTGTGATGTTTCCCTTTCTATTTTTTTTTCGTTCTGTTTTCTTTCTCTTTTCTACTTGTCGGCAGAAGCCGGACATTTCATGCTGCACTTCGTTTTTGCCTGCCTGCCTGCCTGCCTGCCTTGCCCGAGTGTCTGCCTAGAGAACCGTGCTTCGTTGGTGCCTGCCGTTCAAGGTGAGACAACCCCTACCCCGCTGTTCGCTCGAGGTTACCTAGGGCGTTGGCAGGCTGTAATAGATTTGCTGCCTTCCAGCCTCTCCAGCTGCATGATCGAACAAACTTTCACACATACCCATTTCCTCCTACCTGAGATTACTTTCGCCGCACGCTCCAACCTCACCTTGTACGGTGATTCTCGAGCCTATTGAACTCAAATACCGGTGGAGGCTGAACAGTAGCGCACCGGCTGGTTTAGCAAGTCGTGCCACAGCCCTGCCGTTGCATTTGACTGGAAGCTTCTCATGGAAGGCCGCATCTGGGCTGCTTTCTACCAAGAACTTCCCGGGCACCCACTGCAACCAAGACCACAGTGAATTTATCAAAGAGGCTAGCAGCCCATTGGAGGAAGAAAGTTGAAGTTTGTCGAGTGCGGTCCGGTCGACGTTCTGCTGCGCCTGGACTCTGCAGCCTCTCCTCCGCTCCCCACACCTTCTTCATATCTGACTTCCCCGTCGGTTGTTAGCTGTGGTCAGAACAGTGCAGCACCTGCAACACCTAAATGGACAGCTCCTTAAATCTACCGGCGGCCTAGTCGGATTTGATATCTTCATTCATTTCTTTCTGGCTACCTGGATACCGACCTGACCTAGGTACATCCCTACCTACCTACCCACCTACCCAGGTATTCAGGTGACCGGGCGTTCACAGCAGACAGAGAGGTTTCTGAAGAGAATTTGAGGGCGATTTCGAGCTGATGAAATCAAGCAAGCATATGAGACCAAAAGTACAACACCCCAAATAGGAACCCACCAGCCGCCTGCTTGGTTCAGCTTGAACGCTCGACCTTCCGACTTCCGACACCTCCCCAACCCTCTCAGGTCGTAAATAGGTTCCAAAAGTACCCCGAAAGAACCTAGACGGCGGCTGAGAGAGGTATCCTCCTGAAAGCGTTGTCTTAACCAGGGCATAGGGTTGCATCTCAACTCGCTGCGACTTTCCTTTCGGTTGTGCAGAATAATTTTCCCAACTGTCTGCCATATCTTGGACCAACCATCTTTTTGTCCCAGCCTTTCTGTCCGTCAAACACACAAAACTGGCTGTAGCAGCCAGCTCTCGCACGCCTTCTGAGAGGCTCATCCCAGATTCCCATCACTTTACGGCCTAGCATTCAGAGCGAAACGGAAGGCCCAACAAAGAATTATATAAAATGCCTGCACGGAAGTTCAGAGCGGATGCGGCTGTGGCCCTTTCAGAAGCCTCTGTGGGACACATCAAGGGCATTCCCTTAGTTGAGAGAGGTGACGATGGCGAAGTGGTCATAACCTACATCCATGAAGACCTCTCCTCGCCCCTCCAGATTCGCCTCCTTGCCACGAACGTGGATGAGTACCCTGACCCATGCGGTTTCTTGCTATTCACGGACAGCGAGGATGTGTCGAAGAAGGTCATCGATTCCATGGACGAGGTGCAGACATACGCGGCTTCCAGCAGCATGAGCGTGCTGGCGGTCATCACCCTGCTGTCGAGGACTCTGAATAAGGCGCTCAGTGGTGGTGGTGTAGATGGAGCCCTCGACACCAGCGAGGATGTCGAGATGACAGACGCTGAGGACGACCCCGGATCCCGCAGCGACGGCGGTGATGACGACGGCGGCGGCGATTTCGAGGACTATGAAGTCGACAACGACGGCGACGACGAATCGAGCGGGGAGAACGAAGAAGAGCCAGACGATGACGAGCGCTTCTTCGAGCTGATGGCTGGTCGGAGCGGTGCCACGTACATCCCGATCGATGTTGTCGGGACGGCACAGCAGAAAGCGGTGCAGCGTCGGATCAAGCGAAGCGTGTGGAAGGTCAGGAAGGCCGGCTACAAGATCGGCATACTGACGGGCATGTGCCCAGAGGCCCGCACGAGCATCATATCCATTGGCATTCGGATCCGCAAGCTCGGCCTGACCGCCGAGGCGCTGCAGGCGTGGGATCTCTCCAAGTCGGAATATCTCGTTCTCCTCGTTCACATCACCGGCGACCACCCCTTCCTGAACACCATCATGCAGCGGGCCGCCTCCATGACCGAGATCAAGTTCCGCCTGAGGAAGTGCTCCAAATACAAGCCCACGCTGACGCAGGCGCTCGCGGCGTTTGGCGACCGCAACAGCGCCCTGGCCAAGGACGATGTAGGCAAGGCCCCCGGCTTGGATCAGGTGCTTGGCAAAACCTTCCTTTCACGATCTGTCGACGACTTCATGAGTCAGTATTTCATCTCACTCCTGAAGCTCCGTTGGTCCCGGGGCGTCTCGTGGGACGATGCGAACGATGCCCTTCTCAGCATGATCGGTATTGGTATGGACCCGGGCGCAGGGCCAATGGCAGGCCAAGGCAAAGGCATGGGCATGGGCAAGGGCAAGGCGAAAGTGAACGCTACCCCAGACGCTGGCAGGGGCGGAGATGGGTCAGAGGCCCCCACCGGGCGTGGCCTCCTCGACGACCATCTCCTGGACGACGATGACGACCCCAGCGTCTTCTTGATAGCGGCCCAGTTCGCGAGGAGATACTTTGTCGAGTGCACCAAGTACTGCGTCCGGTGCCACCGGCCGGTCAAGAGCGGATTCGAGGGTCTCAAGCCGTTCGTGTGCTCCAGCCCGCTCTGCTTGTTCCAGTACATCCAGATGGGACTCGGGCCGAGCGTTGAACACGAGATCCTGGCGCGGCCAACGGTGGTGGACCTCCTCGTCAGCTTCTGCTACAGCAGCACGGGCAACGCCCAGCTGAGGGAGCGGTTTCCCATTCGGGAGTTCCCTCAGGGCCTGCCCCTGGATGTCCCCGACGTGTTCGCATACGACTGGCAGAAGAAGTACATGCGAGTCTACGTTGACGCCGAGTATGCCCGTGTGGTGCTGCGCGACCCGGCAGACCTGACGGAGAACCTGAAGCCCGGGAAGTGGGTGGTGTTTCGTCCGCCGACGCAGCGACAGTACAACCAAACCCAGGGAGCAGAGGCCGGGGCGGCTGTGGCGGGTGGTGCACCTACAGGGGCAGGGGGGGTTGCGGCCATGGCGACTCTTGCCGCACTTTCAGCGCCTGCACCACGCGCTCTCGAGCCATTGATGGACCTAGGCCATTCCGTCCCCTATGGCGTCATTGTAGAAGTGGATCGTATCAGCCTCGAGCTGAAGATCAACCTTCTGGGACGGACAGGGTTGGCTAATACGTCTCTGGCGTGGTCTTCGGATAGCTTGGACTCGGTAATCAGCTCTGACTCGAGCTCTCGCGCCGGTGCGGGTCCGGCCTCAGCAGAGGGAGCGTCCAGGGAGGAGGAATGGAAGCCTCAAGAAGCATACATGTCACTCTGGGACATGGACTTCGACAGCCTCGAGCCCGTCAACAAGGCCAGGGCGATGCGCTTCCTCCTGGCCACGCTCCCGTCCGTCCCGTCGATGAAGGCATGGCTCGAGGCGAACCACAACTCGACCTTGCGGGACATGCCACAGCTGGCTCCGGCTGCGGCAACGCTTCTGGAGTGGATCGTGGCGACGAACAGGTCGGTCATCCTGCCAATAGACCCACAAGAAGACACGGCTGCGTCCAGCAGCAGCAATTTCAGCATGATGGCGCGACATGGGGCGGCCAAGCCCAGCCGTGAGATGATTCCAGACATGGATGGCTGGGCGCAGTTCCGGTTTGCGCAGGGCTCTCCGGACAAGGAGTACCGATTCAACTGCGCGCTGAACGAGGTGCTGGCGGACGGGGACCTGGAATACCCGACGCTGTTCGCGTGGCACGGCTCCGGGCTGGCCAACTGGCACAGCATCATCCGGACGGGCCTCGACTTTAAGGACGTGTCGCACGGCCGGGCGTACGGCAACGGCGTCTACTTCAGCCTGGACTTTGGCACGAGCGTGAGCTACGTGTCGTCTGCGGTGACGGGCGTCTGGCCGTCGTCGGAGCTCCGGCTGAGCTCGGCCATCGCCCTGAGCGAGATTATCAACATCCCCGACCGGTTCCTGTGCCGGCAGCCCCACCTGGTGGTCCAGAACCTGGACTGGCAGCAGTGCCGCTACCTGTTCGTTCAGAAGAGCTCCACGGCGCCGGCCCAGGCGGCGTACCACTACCCTGCCCCCTACGGCACCCAGACGCCGCTCACCCCCGTCGAGGCCGCCGACCGGCGCTACATCCGGCAGGACCCGGCCATGACGCCCAACGGCCCGCGTCGGAAGCAGCTCCAGGTGCCGCTCGCCGCCATCCCGTCATCCCGCACCGTCGGCCAGCAGCGGCGCCACCACCGGATGCCCGAGGACCCGGCCCTGGAGGAGAACGAGGGCGAGAGCGAGAGCGAGAGCGAAGACGAGGCTGACCTCGCGTTCCTCGAGCCCGATGTCGATTCCGAGGTGGAGTTCGTCGCCGAGAGGTGCGCCGCTGGGGGGTCAGCATCTAGGCCCATCATCATCGACAGCAGCGGCGATGACGACGACGACATCGACTGCAGGTACGGTCGCAGCTTCTATAGCGACGGCGACAGCGAAGGCGACGGCGACAGCGAAGGCGACGGCGACAGCGAAGGCGACGGCGAAGGCGAAGGCGAAGGTAGAGGCGAAGGCACGGCAGCAGCCACCACAGGCCCGCTTTCTCCGCCTCCCCGCCTCCCTCCCCGTCGGCCCCAAAACGTGATGGATTTCGTGCCCGGCAGCCTGGACCTGAACACGATCCAGCGGCTCCCGCCCCCCGAGGTGGGCGGCACTGCGACGAAGCACTTGACCAAGGAGATCAAGAACCTGATGCAGACGCAGCAGTCGACGCCCTTGCACGAGCTGGGCTGGTACGTCGACTTCGACAGCATGGACAACATGTTCCAGCTGATCGCGGAGCTGCACAGCTTCGACCGGGCCATGCCCTTGGCCCGGGACCTGGAGCGGGCGGGCGCGTCGTCGGTGGTGCTGGAGCTGCGCTTCGGGGAGAACTACCCCTTCACCCCTCCCTTCGTGCGCGTCGTCCGCCCCCGGTTCCTGCCCTTCCTCAGCGGAGGGGGCGGCCACGTCACAGCGGGCGGGGCCATGTGCATGGAGCTCCTCACCTCTTCCGGGTGGAGCCCTGCCTTCAGCATCGAGAGCGTCCTGCTGCAGGTCAGGCTCGCCATCTGCTCGCCTGACCCGAGGCCGGCGAGGCTGCTGCAATCGATGGGCGGCGACTACGGCGTGCAGGAGGCCGTCGACGCCTTTATCCGGTCTGCGAGCGTGCATCGGTGGGTTGTGCCGCACGACTTTGAGAGGACTGCGAGGGCTCAGTTTAGTTGAGGTGGTTTTGCGGTTTTGGTGTGCGTTGGCGTTGGTTCCTTTTGTGTGAGTGAGCTTGCCCCTCTCACTTTCTGATGAGGGAAGGAAAGGGAAGAGAGGGCGTCCTGGGGTAGGGTCAAAAAGGTAAAGAAAGTAAAGCGGTACAAATGGATAGACGGACAGACGGACGGATAGCACGGACGGAACTTGCAGCAATCTCACTTCTATACGGATATATCGTCCGCAGTTGCGGTTTGTTTCATAAGCACGATGAATTCCCCGTTGCCTTGGCCACTTCAATTTCCCTTCTCACAATGCCAAGCACAAACCAAAAACCCGAAGCATACTTAACTCCCTCATAATTTGCGGAGGGCTTCCGGCCAAGCATTAAGGGAGTGATGGGAAGCAGAAGGGGAGCTACTCACCGGGACAGCCATTGTTGGCTTTCTTCATCTTTCCCATTTGATAAGATAGGATGGGAGGTTCTCCTTCCCCCTCAATGTACTTGGATGGCACGCCTACACAAGGGAGCCAGCGACTGTATACCTACCTAGGCAGTTAGTTGATTCTGTGGGTGGCCGGTAGGTATCCCATTGGAAGAAGCAAAGGGCCAATTTCCCGCTTAGACATCAAACATATCAGTTTTCCCCTTGTAGGTTACTTACCTAGGTACGCACATTCATAGGCAGCATCGTATCACCTAGGCACAAAGCATGCGTGGTACAGCCAAGTAAAGAAGCAGTATGTATTCCTGACGCAAATGTACACAACAGAACATACAGCCTAGAAATATTCCCCAGAGAAACCAGTATAGACTCGTGATTGGAGGGCAAGGGCCTTCCTAGGCAGGTAGGTGGGGAAGCAAGCAAGCAAGCAAGGCAACGCCGACGGACATTGATTGGTTCCAAGAACGAGGAGGACAAGGAAGACAGTGAAAGAAGAAAGAGAAGCAAAGAAAGCACATCGCAAGGTTCCATCATCATCATCATCAATCTTCCAGCAGGCTATACGAAACAAGATGCCGTGAGGCAGCATTGTAATAATCGGAAAGAAAAAGAAAAAAAAGGAACCCCGAAACAAGACCACGCCGGCTTCCTTTCCCTCTTTCCTCCCTTCTTTCTCTTCTCCCCCTTTCGCTCTCTTCCGTTTTTTTAATTACCACGTGCTCTCTCCGCAGAACAATGATCCCCTTCAGGGATGATCGCCAGTGTTGGCCGCCAGGGCTTCGTTCTTCTTCGTCCGGCCCCCCTTGTTTTTATCGATTTTTTTTCTTTTCATGTTTTTTGATATCTCGTTTTGTTATTTCTGCCCAGTTGTGGTCCAAATCCGATCGTGTATTCTCCAAAAGACGAAAACCTTCCAGTGGAACTGGGGGCATTTCTTTGGCTGTCAATTTGGTGGAGGGAAGCCAGAAAGAACTTTGTATGTGCTGTGTGTGATTTGACAAGATATGCTTGCTTGCTTTGCTGTTTCCCATAAAATGTAACAAGGATGCTCAGGATGTAACCAAATAAATGAGGGAAAAAGAAGACAGGTAAATGGTAGGGCGGGAGGTAGGTACGTTTAAGGTAGGTAGGTATATAGGTACGCTTCGGGTTCGTTTTTAAAAGAGCAGCCAGAAGGAGGGACTTCGAATTATACAAGGCACGCCCCATGCATTGAATGGAGAAACTTCTAAAAGATCCCAAAAGGAAAGAGACCCAGGCATGATATCCAACAAGAGCCGGTAGGATGGAAAATATTTATATCCCCTTCATTCCCCTTCCCGACCCATGTTTCTCTTGGGGATGAATTCTTGCTCGTTCTGTTCCCTAGCCGGGAAGGTATCTGCCGTTCAAAGGCTTGTAGGTAGGTAGGTAGGTCGGTAGATAGAGGGAGGAGAGTGGCGAGAAAAAGGGGGGTAGAATGGGGGGATGATTGGTATGTCCAAGCAGTAAGGAAACGTTCGTTTTACTATGAGGCCAAAAAGGCAAGGACGCCGGTCGCCATGCAAGGAGTAAATTCCAGACAAGAAGCTTGAAAAAAAAAAGGGACACAACAAGTACCTAGATAGGTAAAGAGAGAAATTAAAGCCAAAGGAAAACAGAGAAAGCAGAAAGCAGAAACAAAAAAGCCATTCTAAATCATCTCACTCCGATGCAAGCCAGTCCTAAAGTCCCCCGAAGCCTGCTGCTGATGATGCCCCGTTCCCTGCCCCTGCCCCTGGACCTGGACCTGGACCTGGACCTGCTGCTGCTGCTGTTGCTGCTGCTGCTGCTGCTGCTGCGCCTGCTGCTGCTGCTGAAGCGTCAGGCTCCGGTGGTGGCTGTGCTGGATGTACGACCCGCCGTGGGGCTGCGTGTGCATCGGGGGCGGGACGCTCTCGTAGGGGGAGACGACGGCGCCGGCCGCCGACTCGGGCGACCTCCTGTGCTGGCTGCCGCCCAGCATCTGCGAGGCCGACGAGTTGACAGACGACATCATCATCGAGGCCGTCGCCGTCCTGGACCGCGAGGCGGACCTCATGCGCTCCGTTGCGCGCGAGAGGCGGCCCGCGATGCCGCCGCCGCCGCCGCCACCGCTGGTGTGGTCGGCGCTGCTCCTGCCGCCGGCGGTGTGGTCGACGCTGCTCCTGCCGCGGTTGTGGCCCTGGCCGTGGTAGCCCTGCGCCGACGAGGGCGGGGCCGGAGGGGAGATGACGGGCACGGCCGACTCGCCGAAGGGGGTCACGGAGTGGGACGACGGGGCCGGGGGAGGAGGCGGTGGAGGCGGCGGAGGGGGACCCTGGTCGTCGCTGTCGTTGTCCATGACGATCTCGATCATCCCCGAGGTCTGGCCGCCGTAGACTATGGGCTTCAAGCTGCTCTGCTGCTGCATCTGCATCTGCATCTGCTGCTGCTGTTGCATCTGCTGCTGTTGCATCTGCTGTTGCTGCTGCTGCGCCTGCTGGGCAAGCGGGAGGGGCGCCGGCGGCGGGGCGGGCGGGTACGCGAGGTGCTGCAGCTCCTTGAGGACGGGGGGCGCA